>CM019183.2:2610313-2730822 GCA_009739505.2 Apolygus lucorum
GCGTGTCCTGAGGATTACGCTCAGTCCCTGCCGCAAATAGAACTTGATGATAGAAGTCGATGGACTAACGTTTGAATGATAAATACGAGTACGTAATGTATTATGTGAAGTGAATATCTAGATAGTTTCCTGATGTACAACACCTCAATTGTAACCATTTGATATATTGACAAATAAACGCTTTAAAGAAAAAAATTTGTTTGTTGTTCTTCTTGTGAATCTCCTTGAGACCAAAGCTTTTATTTTTCTGGACAGCATGTAGTTCGACAAACTATTCCATGAACATATGGATAGTACCTAAAAATATTCATTGCTCATGTCAACAACATTGAGTAGAAGGGTACCTACTCTTACAAATGTGTTTACTTTCCAACTTCAAAACACCGAGGCCCTGTGATCAACGACATTCCTAAGAATAAACGACCATGACATGTCCGAGTTTGGCTATTTATTTACCTACCAACTTTTTCTAACCTACCAACTATTGGTAGGTACTACCTACCACACCATACTGCCTTCACACCTTCACAATCAAGTTTATTAGAAAGAACTAAACGCTTCACGCTCGATACGAAAAATAAGAAGCTTCATATATGAAGCTTTCTATATATAGAAATTTGATTACTGGTTGCTCAGAAAGCAAAACTGAATACATATCGAAGAAATGAACAGCGATCGCATTTTAGTCAAATGAAATTTGAAAGGCGATTAGACCTCTTTTAAAATTCACACCCGTGATTCTGTTATTATATCGAATATAATATATTGATATAATTACATCGATTCTGTTATTATATATATTATATCGAAGGAAAACCCTTAAGTAGGTACTCTATTGTCCTACAAAGCTCCGGGTGGTCTCAAAATGTCAACCCACAATTTTCACCCCTTAGAAGTGACTGACAACAACCAACAGCTTCGCGGCACAACTACACCCCACACAGAGCCCTATACCAAATTTTAATCAAATCGGTCCAGTGTTGCTAAAAAAAAGTTCCGGCGGACGGACGGAAAATTTTTTATTGGATTTTCGGATTCTACGAATCTTGAAACGTAAAACATCAAATTTTTAGGGGGGGTTAAATTTTTTTCTTGCTCGATTCCAAAGGCTTTTTATTGAAAATAATAAACCAAAATTTGGCCGTCCGTCCGCCGTACGCGGCACTTTCCTCACTTATCATTGACCGATTTTGATGGAATTTGGTATGTAGGCTCCATTTGGGGTCTAGTTGTTCCCCGAAGCTTTTGGTTGATGTAGGTCACTTCTAAGGGTTGAAATTTTGAAAACGGCCTAGTCTCCGTTCAAATGTTAGCTGACCGAAATGCGATCGATGTTTTTCTTCAAGTTGGTTGGTGGTAACAATGGCTAAGCCGTGTCCTTTGCAAACGAGTGACCTATAAAGAAAAATAACAAACGTTTGTGTGATAATTTGCAGCGTTTTCACCATAGAAGTGACCTACATCAACCAAAAGCTTTGGAGCATAACTAGACCCCAAATGGAGCCTATATACCAAATTTCATCAAAATTGGTCCATGTTAACTAAGAAAAGTGCCGCTCACGGCGAACAGACAGATTTTAGTTTATTAACGCCCAGCTGAAAACTTTTGATAATGTCAAAATTTATTGATGTTATCATAAATATTGATAATATCAAAATCTTTATAACATAAAGATATTGTTTTTTCAACCATTTAGAACAGTATTAAATTTTTAGAATCGAATGAGACCACCCTGAGCTCTGTAGGACCGCCCGATCGGTCCCTACGAGAACTCAAGGGTTGGACTTACGATAAATCAGAAACACGAGTGTGACTCGCAAAAGGGGCCTAATCTCGTTTCAAATTTTAGCTGACCCAAATGCGATCGTTGTTCATGAAGCGTATTCAAAATAACCTTGATTCTGAAGCAAAAGTATGGTTGGTAGGCAGTGACAATGGCAAAGCTGTGTTCTTTGCAGGAGAGTGATCAATACAGAAAAATGATAAACCTTTGTGTGATAATTTGCAGCGATTTTTCTTTTTTTAAATTTTTTCAAATTCGATTTTTGGATTCTACATAGGTACTTTGAAACGTAAACCATCAAATTTCGAGGGAGGGTTAAAATCATTTTTCTTCTTCGATTCCAAAGGTTTGTTAGGTATTGAAAATAATAATAAACCAAAAGTCTAAGAGGAACTTTTTGTTGCAAATTAGTAGTAGAATTGACTTCTGCAGTGTCAAGCAGGCCTGTTTGGATTACACCCTGTGTAGTGTTAAGTCCTGCAGTAACTGGTGTAATAAACATGTAGCGGAAGCATCGTTTTCTCTTTTCAAAGTTGAAAAAAATCTCCAATCAAGGTGTTCATTTGCGTTTAACTTTTACGTTTCACCTGAACAATCATGGTTTTGTGGTTGTTTGTCTGTTTGTTATGAAATCTTTACAAAGGGCAAATGTATAGGAAGATATTGCCCGACTTCGACAAATTTTCAGGAATTGTGTGGTTTGGAGAGTAAATGGTCCCTGATGTCTGTAGTGAGAAAACACTGTACAAAACAAAGTGTAGTGTAAATACTGTACTTTTCAGGATCACAGTCTAGAGGTATTATCTTCTACAATATTGTAGTCGTCAGTGAATACCTCAATACCCCTATTTCTCACTATGAATTCGCTCAAATGTGAGTAACAGGTACTTTTTGGCGAATTCTTGTGTATAGTGATTGGGTCATCCGTAGAACTATGATGTGAATACTTCTAGTTTTGTGCCACTCCCACTTGTCACACGATCTCCCACTTGATTGGTGTAAAGGTAAATCGTCAAGGTTAATTGGTGCCAATAACGCCTATCGATTGATTCGGTCCCACTCCATTTTTCGTCGGTTCGAACAACTCATGAGAAACTGAATAAAGCAAAGGATGCCTATTCATCGCGGTAAAAAACCCATACGAGCTGATAATCTGCGGCCTCCGCTTCCCGCCTCTGGTTTCATCAGACAGACAGACTCCGAGTAGGCCATTTGTCATACCTAATCACACTCGACGCTTCCCACACCCGAGAGCCTCTCATATACCTTCCCCAAAAACCCGAGAAATCCCACAACGCAAAATAAAAGAGCTTCCAAAGCCCGTTCAAGACCTTGTAAATGCTGCTATTTGTACACCCGCAGGTTCACGCTTTGCGAAACGTTCTTCCTTTGAGAGATCATTGTTGAGAAGTAACTTAGCGTTTTCTCACGCTTTAACCGCATTTTTTTCTTCTTGTGTTTTAGTCCAGGAGAGACCACTCTTAATAGGGTTCCTCCTTCTCTATGATTCTCCGACTTGTAATGGTGAGAAGGGAATTAACGAAATTTTTTTCGGGGTTTCAATGGTCCGGTAGTTGTCTCAATCCTCGCGGTTCATGTTAGAAACGAGGGCTCTGTTTTAGGTTTCTGAAGGGTCAATTGGTCATTTTGAGGCTTCGGTGTTGAAACTAGTTCGTCGATTTCATGAAACAAGTTCACATTCATCCTACCGCATT
This sequence comes from Apolygus lucorum, assembly GCA_009739505.2. Classification (NCBI taxonomy): domain Eukaryota; kingdom Metazoa; phylum Arthropoda; class Insecta; order Hemiptera; family Miridae; genus Apolygus; species Apolygus lucorum. The sequence goes on from CM019183.2 coordinate 2,613,813, forward strand.
AATCCAGGATACGTCCCGCCGTATCTAAGCCGAACCTACTAGGAACTCCGTAGTTGGAAGTACTGTAATGTATTGTTTAGTAATTTATTTATAACTGTAATGTAAAGAAGATATCAATTTATTTACCGAGATGGGGCGATTTTGCAAAGGTCCTCCCCTTCAACAAGGGCCAAGTCCAACGTCGGGTAGGAAATCTAAGCAAATCGCATCCCTTAATGAGTTTATCTTATTGCTAAAGAGTACAAAATGGCGCCAAATAAAAGAAGTCTGCGAAGTAGGTGTGGCACATAGCTTTGTAATCGACCAAGAAAAAAATTGTTTAACACTCCCTCGAATTTGTTGGTTTACGTTTCAAGGTACGTAGAATCTGAAAATCGAATAAAAATTGTCCGCCGTACACAGTATGTGACACTTTTCTTAGGACCGATTTTGATGAAATTTGATAAACGGGCTCCATTTGGGGTCTAGTTCTGCACCGAAGCTTTTGGTTGATGTCAAATGATTTTGATATAAAAGTATTGTTTTTTCATCAGTTTAAAATATAAAATAGTTTTGCATTTTTAGAACCAAATGAGACCACCCAGAGCTCTAAAGGACCAACCGTTGGACTTACGATAAATCAGAAACACGAGTGTGAATCGCAAAAGAGGGCTCCGTTGAAATTTTAGCTGACCAAAATGTGATCGTTGTTCGTTTTGGTTCATTATTTTCAATAATAAGCCATTGGAATCGAGCAAGGAAAGAACATTTTTAACCCCCCCTCAAAAATTGGATGTTTTACGCTTCAAGATACGCAGAATCTGAAAATCGAAAGAAAAAAAATTCCTTCCGTCCCCGGTAGGCGGCACTTTTCCTAGCAACCCGGGACCGATTTGGTTCAAATTTGGTCAAAAATTTTGTTCAAATGGGCTCCATTTGGGATCTAGTTGTGCCGCAAAGCTTTTGGTTGATGTCAGTTACTTCTAAGGGGTGAAAATTAAGGGTTGAAATTTTCAAGAGTGCCCTGGCTCGAAAACTCTCGAAATGAAGGTATCGTTTTTTCACCAATTTAAGATTTTATTGAATTTTTAGACATTTTAGGGACCACGCGGAGCTCTGTAGGACGATCCGTTCGCTCCCTACGAGTATTTAAGAGGACACGGAACCCACCCCCCTCCCGCCTGTAATAGAGGTGTTTTCTGGTACATTTTTCTCAGTCCCTGTTCAACCGAATCTTCTAATTTTTTTTTTTTTTTTTTTTTTTTTGGTTTGTAGGATATATTCTCATTTTGCCTGGGACGGATTCTTTTTAGATTATCTTAATTATTTTTATTTGAGATTCTGTTTTATAAAATAGAATTATTTTCTACCTTCGTTACTCTTTTTGGAATAGTTGGAATTGGAAAATTGGTTAAAGGATCCGGTACAGCCTTCGTTTAGGTGTCTTCTTTCATTAAAAAAAAAGAGATAGAGGATAGGATTAGTAGTTCCTGAGAAGAAGGAACATTTATCATGAAAAAGTGAACTATTCAGGAGAGCAATTTGAAGTTGAGCGGGAACAAACGAGGGCGCTTGCAGATGAAACTACCGATTCTCACCTCACGTTTCTCAAATTTTGATTGGTTCCTTGATTTTGAATTGTCTTTGCTTATTGGTTGTTCAACCAAAGACAATTCAATATTTGCCTTCCGATTTATAGTATTTATTTTTCAGTATTGCATTGAAATAGTGTAACAGGTTGGTAGGTTAGTTTCGTTAGTTTCGGGGCTGCACTAGGTACGCAAAAATTAATTTCCTCGTCATTTGAGACGGAATTTTTCGGTAATTCTTGTTTAAATCTATTCTCAGCATGTTCAAGAATGATTTTCAATTAAAAAAAATCGAAATTTTTATCATTTTTTGGGTTCCGTGTCCCCTTAAGGGTTTTCCTTCGATAAAAAAGAATCACGAGTATGAATCACCGAGTTCTAATCTTTGTTGAATTTTGGTTTATTATTTTCAATAATAAGCCTTTGGAATCGAGCAAGAAAAAAATTTTAACCCTCCCTCGAAATTTGTTGGTTTACATTTCAAGTACGTAGAATCCGAAAACCGAATTAAAAATTGTCCGTCCGTCCGCCGTACGCGGCACTTTCCTTAGGACCGATTTTGATGAAATTTGGTAAACGGGCTCCATTTGGGGTCTAGTTGTGCACCGAAGTTTTTAGTTGATGTGAAATGATTTTGATATAAAAGTATTGTTTTTTCATCAGTTTAAAATATAAAATAGTATTGAATTTTCAGAACCGAATGAGACTACCCAGAGCTCTATTGCACCAACCGTTCGGTCCCTATGAGAACTTAAGGGTTGGTTTTATTATGAATCAGAAACACGAGGGTGAGTGGCAAAAGAGGCTTAAACTTCCTTCAAATTTTAGCTGACCAAAACGTGATCGTTATTCGTTTCTTCGGGTTGTTCTCAGTGTTGCTTCCTTAGCAAGTATTCAAATTTCCTAATGAAGGCTCCACAACTCTTTGTTTCTTCGAACTGAGAGTGAAGCAGTCATTTCATCCAAAAAAACTTGATTATTTGAAATAGGTAGGTAGGCAATGGCAAAGCTGTGATCTTTGCAGACGAGTGATCAATACAGGAAAATAATTTAAACCTTTGTGAAATAATTTGAAGCGTTTTTTACACTTTTATCTCTTGCTTTCTCCTGTAAAATCCCTCAGAACCATCAGCCATCTTATTCGAAGCAATAGATTCACTTAGTGATCCACCTCTTATGGAAGTCAGGCTGTTGTGTAATAAAGCGGGTCGTACGTGCGGTGATCACCCCCTTTTCAATGCAGCAGCTTCCCCTTGGCGATGCAGCACTTTCTGCAACCCCTTTCAATGCAGCAGGTTACACTCGCAGCAGGAAGTCGACTCGCTCGGATGTGCTTTTCGCAGCACGATTTTGAGGTTCCCCAAACAGCCTCTGGGGAGCATCTCGATCGTGACAGTTTATACGTAAATGCAGGAGTAGGCACCTCACACCACCTCACCTCATCCCCCGCACCTCGCCTAACTAACACACGAGTCGCGACATCTCGATTTTACATAACTGTGCCGAACACTCATTCTAAAAGAATAAAAGTTCATTCATGCAGCATGAGTTAATGAGCGAATTTTCGAAGAAATCTCCAAAACTATGGTTGAGAAAATCGAAATATTGGTTATATGACAGAGTAGTCAGCCTTGTGGGTGTGGCACACAGCACGAATTATTAAAATTGTACGATCAACTTTTTGGTTCAATATTTTTAAAAACATCAAAAAAAGTCTGCCAAGTGGGTGTGGCACATAGCTTCCTCGTATCCATGATGATCCGATGCGTAGTAGTTAATCTCAAAACACCAATCTCTAAACCTTCCACTACCCTCATAGGGGACCATCAACACGCTAATCTGGACAATCCTAGAAAATTTCATCAAATTCGGATGAAAAATGTAAGTGAGTAGATGTATGTGATTGGATCAAAAAAATGCTTAGCCTCGGCTAGGATTAGAACCTGGGACCCCTGGGGGATAATTCTATGCGCTACCTCTGACCTATTGAGGTCTAGTGATGCAATGAATAGGATTTGAGATTCTCACAGGGGACCATCCCTCCATGAATGAATCCCTCTATGAAAAACAATTCTCTATGATTTTCATAGGGGACCATCTAAACACTACTCTGTAACATCCCTGAAAATTTCATTTAAATCGGATGGAAAATGTAGAAGTTATGGCTGTTACAAGGATTTCACGTTTGCGCATGCGCACATAATACATTTAATTTGGGGGCCATTTTTTTATATCAACAACAACCCGCATAATCCCTGAAAATTTCATCAAAATTAGATGGGAAATGTAGACGTTATGGCTGTTACAAGGATTACACGTTTGCGCATGCGCAGTGGCTACTATCAGTCAGGGGGTGATGATTTCCACAGGGGACCACCTACACGCCAACCCGCACAATCTCTGAAAATGTCATGCATTTCAAATTTAGCGACAACGTTCAAAGTGTTGCACTTACAATTTAGGAAAATACTAACCCGGAACGAGGAAAGAACGGCGATCGATTGAGACCCCCTTAATATTATACGAGTGTTATACCTACATTCTTCCTTCAGTAGGTAACCAACTGGAAACACAAGGGTTGCATTGGTTCTAAAATGGATCTAATTTTCCTTATAGTCTACGGGGAAATGAACTTCTGTTAACGTGAACATCGTTCTTCACTAGGCTTGATAAAGCGTACTGCTTCCAAAACAGGCCAAGTAAAAGGTGTATCTACCATTATATCATACGAACGCCCGAGTCTCAGTAAAAACCCTTCTAAACGTCCGAAATTGTGTCAAAACAAGAGCTGATCCCTGTAAAGCCTTTCAAACGCCCCTTCGAGAGACTGACTGACTCGAAAAAGAAAGACCAGTCGGCACGCAAAGGTCAAGTGCAGGGAATTTCTCAACCTTCCGCGCAAGGTCGATGAAGGTTTTTTTTTTTTTGGAGTAAAAATTTGTAAATATACCTTGAATGCCGTCAATCTCACAGTTGTTTGGAATTTGGAATATACTGTACAGGAACGCTAACGCCAAAAAATGAAAATACAAAAAAAAAGAAGTCTCTGAACGGAACCTACCATTACCAGGCGTCTCTCTTCCGCAACTGTACAACTATGATGTTTGAGTCGACAGGTAAGTCAAGAACGTTTGAGACTTGGGCAGTCGGTTACATTCATGCAGGAACTCTCTCGGAGGTTACCTTAGGAGTACATTTCGACTAATTATATTTCTTTCACATGATCGTCCAAAGGACAGAAAACTAGGTTCTTGAATGATTGACTATGAATTCCTAGCAATATAATGAATAGTCAGTATTAATTTTCATTTTTTTAAAAAAGTAATGAGGTCAACTGTCAGCCCACTCTATCTGTTCCTCTAATATGTACCTCGTTAAAGTCTTCCAAGTACTTAAGTTTCTTACTACCTGGTTTTTGCCCTATTTTGCACAACACTAGAGCCACTTACAAGTTATGAGGTCAACTCTCAGTTCAATCGGGGGAAATTTCTGTTTGAACGCGGAACAACGCAAATTTTGGTTTATTACTCTCAATAATGAACCTTTGGAATCGACCAAGAAATAAAATTTTTAAACCCCACCCCCCTCAAAATTTGTTGGTTTACGTTTCAAGGTACGTAGAATCCAAAAATCGAATAACAATTTGGCGTCCGTCCGCCGTACGCTCATTATGGAAAATAATAAACCAAAATGCACGTTTTTTCGCGTATTAACACAAACTTCTCCCCTAAATTTGTTTGTTAACTATTTGTTGTTTAAATCATTAGAAAGCTCACATTTTGGCGCAGTTTTTACCGTTCTTGCATCTTGATAAAATATTGGTTCTTGTATGTAAATTTGCGATTGAAAAAATTCGAGGTTTCCCAAATTGCGTAAAATTCTCTTTTGGGAGGGCTTTTCCATGACTTAAGCCTTGACTCAAAAAAAAGTTAAGGCATCTATCCAATAGGATATTCAATTTTCTTTCTAGCGGTATCCTCAAGTTGTAATTATTTCGGCTAATTAAAGGGGTTATTACCAATTTAATGACGTAAGGTCAAAATCACGAAAAAACAGTTTAAAATTAAAATAACTCGGAAACGAAGCCTTTAAAAAAATTGCTAAGAGACATTTTTTGTTGAAAATTTGTTGTAGATCGACTTGTACAGTGTGGCAGACCAGTTAGGCTTACCACCTTGTATAGAAATAATACACCTTTGTGTAATAATTTGCAGCGGTTTTTGTACATTACTCCTCCCACAAGTGTTCTGGTTAACCCCAAGTTCATTATCTCATCAAAATAGTCTTCAAATTAAGAGCTTTCCAAAATGGGGCGCTAAATATCCCCATTCCTTGCAACTAAGACGGTGCGGAGGGTGTAGGTGGGAGAACGCAAAATGAAATGCGCCAGCGGAAGTGGAGGTAGAGAGGGAAACGAGAGCAAAGCGAGACCCTTCCTTCGTCATCTAGGGTTACGTTGACACGGCAATATCGTGTAGAGCAAGAGGGTGTCAGGGAAGATTGATGATCGTGTTAGTGTAACTGAGGACTCGAGATGATTGTGGGTTCGCCGCCCAACTGCTACCATGTGTGAAGTAAATGAATGGCCGTGTAAAGACGGGGGATGAGCCGTGTAAATGGACTTTTGAAAATGACGAGACGAGGAAGTAACTTTTACTTTCGTTTGTTGGAAAAGGCAGACGTTCACGACGTGGGTATTCAAGGAACAGACATAATGAACCGCGAGTTGACCTCATTACTTGTAAGAGGCTCTAGTGCTGTGCAAAATAGGACGAATCAGGTAATAATGATAGGTACTTTACCCTTAATTTCCCATTTGTTCAAAAAATTTGTGTTTTCAGATATTCCTTCCGATTTTGATTCCGTGTCTGTGTGCCTGTCTGTCATGAATTCCTTGCCACAGCCACAACTTCTACAATTTCGTCCGATTTAAATGACATTTCCAGGGATGTTACTGAGTAGTGTTTAGATGGTCCCCTATGAAAATCATATAGAATGGTTTTTCATAGAGGGATTCATTCATGGAGGGATGGTCCCCTGTGAGAATCTCAAATCCTATTCATTGCATCACTAGGCCTGACATCAAAGTCTCGTCTGCAAAGCCACCAACCATCCCACATGAAGAAAAACATCGATCGCATTTCGGTCAGCTTTAATTTGAACGGAGATTAGGCCTCTTCAGCGATTCACACTCGTGTTTCTGATTTATCGTACGTTCAAAACTTAAATTCTCGTAGTGAGCGAACGGTTTGTCCTACAGAGCTCCGGGTGGTCTCAAAAATACTATAAGTTCTATAGAATCTTAAATTGAGAGGGCGTCGGTGGTCTAGTGGACAGTGTACCCGACTGCGGTGATAAGATAAGAACCGTCTTGCGGGGATGCGAGTTCGAATCTGGTCGCTAGCAGGAAGTTTTCAGTCTATTAGACGATTGGCAATCTCTCGTTCCAACCCAGGGCGGTGATGTTTGGGAAGCCATGAGCGAAATCATCAGAACAAATTCTGATCTCCCCATAGGGAGACAGCTGATGACGTCCGCGACGCCAAGAATGCCAGTCGGACGAAAATTCAACCTGAAATGGAATCTTAAATTGAAGGAAAAACAATACCTTTATATCAAAATTTTTTGAGTTAGGGCGTTTTCAAAATTTCAAAATTGATTTTGGAACCCTTAGAAGTGACCTACATCAACTAAAATCTTCGGGGCACAACTAGACCCCAAATGGAGCCCACATACCAAATTTCATCAAAATCGGTCAATGCTAAGTGGCAAAAGTGCCGCGTACGGCGGACGGCGGACGGACGGCCAAATTTTTATTCGTTTTTTAGGATTCCACGTACCTTGAAACGTAAACAATCAAATTTTGAGGGGGTTTAAAAAAAAATTTTTTCTTGGTCGATTCCAAAGGTTCATTATTGAAAATAATAAACCAAAATCACTCGTCATATCTGTAAGCTACCGCTCCACAATACTGTTATCCTTTTTTACACCTACGAATTCTTAAAGTTTCATAATGCATTACGTTTTTATACACGTGTAATAAGGATGCGAAGAATCCAAATAGTCGTCCCATGTCACACGAAACTGAGAGACCTTCTTGTTTTTGGGTGTTTTTGAAGAGTTGCCATTTTGTTATGATTGAATCCTGAATGTTTATTGTCACATGCAACCGAAATTGAATGTTGGAAAATAGTTTGAGAGTCGGTGTGCGTGTCCTAATAATGTGAATATTCCTTCTGCACTTTTCCAATAATTTTATGGAGTAAGTTCAGCGATTCCTATTTCTCCAAACGTCTTCCTCCGAGCTTGACTGATTCTTCTCTATCATTCCAAGCACGAAAGTTGAAGGTGGCCCCTGTAATCACAAGTCCTACATTTCCAGCCCCGTGGAGTTCCAACCTGCTAGCTCTCCGAGAGTGCTCGCAGAAATTCAAAACAGTTTGTTTTTCTGAGAGTTGGTCCTGAGAGTTGGGAGGTGTTTTTTAATATTTTATCATGGCCAAACCCACGAAAAAGTCGACTCATGACGAAGTTTGCGAGTTAATCGATGCGTATGAGAATAACCCGATCCTTTGGGTTATTCTCAGTTCTAAGTTCAACACCGGGATTACAGAGACGAGTGAAGAAAAATTTTCGTTGGTCAAACCAAAAACAATTTTGGTTTATTATTTTCAATAAAGAACCATTGGAATCGACCAAGAAAAAATTGTTTAACCCCTCAAAATTTATTGGTTTACGTTTCAAGATACGTAGAATCCGAAAATCGAATACAATAATTCGTACAATAATTCAGAGGAAAAATACGATGTAAATCGATCAAATAATACAATTTTGCGGAATTGTATCGTACCACCACTTATGCATTATTGTATTTTCGGTCGTAAACTTTACCGTATTTTTCCAGTGTTTTCTGTGACCCACTTTCTGAATCTTTCCGTTGTTTTCTCTCCCTGTTTGATTTTTACATCATGATTTTTTGTGAGGAGCTTTCTGATACAATTTCAAAAGGCAAGCAAAAGCATATCCTTTTCTTACCATTATTATCGATATTGGTTCATTCATTGGTATTATGGTCGATTGGTTCAAAATATTATATGATGAAAATGTTATACCTACTAAGAAATTTTTGTTGTTTTTTTTTAATTGTGGTTTTGTTATTAGAGGCATGAAAAATGCAGATTTCATATAAATAAACAAATATTTTACCAAAAAACTGTATTTTTAAGACTTAGTTATTCATTGCGTTAATCTTGTTCGTTGTTTCTTCGTTTTTCGTTGATTTTTTAAAGGATTTATTGAGCATCTATATTGAACAACAGCGCTTTTTGGGTTATTATTTTCAATAATGAACCATTGGAATCGAGCAACAGAAAAATTATTCCCTCCCGCCCTCAAAATTTGATTGTTTACGATTCAACGTAGTGTAGAATCTAATAATCGGATAAAAATTTCCTGGTAGAACTAAAATAAACCGTTGTGTAACAATTTGCAGCGTTTTTCCTCGTCTTTTCATCTCTACAATAAATACGAGCTCAAAAGAGCCAAAACGAGCCACTGATCCGTCGAAAAGATCCGGATCTTTTGAGTGAGCAGAGCGCTCAGAGTAGGGATGTCCCAAAAGTATCGATACTTAAAAGTATCGATACTTCTTGAAAAAAGTATCGATACATATCGATACTTTTTTTCCCTGATATATATCGTAGTATCGATACTTTTTTTCCAGTATCGGAGGCGATACTTTTTAATATCTCACATTTTATCTGTTTCAACACCTACAACATGAAGGTACCTACTTGACAGTACCTCTATCTCTACGTAGATTGTTGGGAGAACAACAAACTCCAACAAATTAAACAAAGGTGATGTACTACCACCTCCAGCTATCTATGATAACCTGCTGTCCTCGATAATCGAGGAAGGACCACCAAAATGTTAACCCAAACAAATGCAATACGGAAACAAGTGCCTAAACAAAAACAAGTTTTAAAATGTTTATTATTAAAACCAGTTTTAATAATAACAAACGCTGCAAATTATTACACAATGGTTTATTATTTTTCTATATAGATCACTCGTCTACAAAATCACCAACCATCCAATATGGAGAAAAAAAGAAAAAAAAGAAAAAAAAAATCAAAATCACCAACCATCGATCGCATTTCGGTCAGCTCTAATTTGAACGGAGATTAGGCCTCTTTTGCGATTCACACTCGTGTTTTGATTTTTTGATTTATATATATATATATATTTCAATATAAACCCTTAAATTTTCGTAGGGAGCGAACGGTTTGTCCTACAGAGCTCCGCGTGGTCTTAAAAAATTCTAAAAATTCTATAAAATCTTAAATTGAAGGAAAAACAATACCTTTATATCGAAATTTTTTGAGTTAGGGCGTTTTCAAAATTTCAAAATTGATTTTGGAACCCTTAGAAGTGACCTACATCAACCAAAATCTTCGGGGCACAACTAGACCCCAATTGGAGCCTACATACCAAATTTCATCAAAATCGGTCAATGCTAAGTGGCAAAAGTGCCGCGTACGGCGGACGGCGTACGGCGGACGGCGGACGGACGGCCAAATTTTTATTCGATTTTTGGATTCTACGTACCTTGAAACGTAAACCATCAAATTTTGAGGGGGTGTTAAAATTTTTTTTTTCTTGGTCGATTCCAAAGGTTCATTATTGAAAATAATAAACCAAAATGAGTGATTAATTGTTTTGTTCTTTCTATATTAATTATTATCCTCGTGATGGAGAGATGTCACACTGATAGAGAGAAACATAAACGACAATTTCACCCATTTTGTGAAAGTATCGAAAAGTATCGATACTTCAAAATATCGATACTTTTTTAAAGTATCGTATCGATATTTTTTGATACTTTCTAGATGTATCGATACGATACTATATGGATACTTTTGAAGTATCGGACATCCCTAGCTCAGAGCCGTTCTTCTTGGTGAACCGTTTTGCCCATCTCTACTCGCCGACAGCCCCCCAGCTCTCAAACATATGATTGGGAAGCTTGAAGGATTTTGTGCCGAGCGTAACCTCATAATAAATTTGGAGAAGTCAAAAATCATGATTTTTAAGAAAGGAGGGGGGAAGCCAGCAAAGTCGGAGAGATGGTTGCTCAATGGAGAAGCCATAGAGGTTGTAAAAAAGTATAATTGGAGAGTCTTGGAATCATGGGGCCTACCCTGAAATGGTTCAGAAGCTACTTGACTGACAGAAGGCAGATAGTCTCAATTGGCGACTGTACCAGTGAGGAATCCATTAATGATTTTGGGGTCGTTCAAGGAAGTACATTAGGACCAATACTATTTTTAATATATACCTATAAATGAAGTAGCGCATTTAGATTTACCTAACTCGAAATTATATTTATTCGCTGATGACAGCAGTACTCTGTGAAGGTGACACTTGGGAAAACGTTTTCAGCAACGCCAATCAGGTTATAAATCAAGTAGGGAAATGGTTTCAGAAGAGTTATCTCACATTGAATGCTAACAAGACCAAACTGATAGTTTACGGAGGAAATAAGTCACAAATTGAGGAAAAACACTTGAAAATCATCCTGCACTCTTGTGTAGAAGATCAAATATGCTCATGTGATTCGATAGAAAGAGTTGCAAGGCATAAGTATCTGGGGCTAGTTCTGGATGAAGAGCTTAAGAGGAATCCCCATATAGACTATATCCATGATAAGATTAGGAAATATATATATATTCTACAATGTTAGACACACGCTCCCGAAGCAAACAATAAAACTTATATATTATACCATGTTGCAAACTGTATTGCAGTATGGCATAATAGCATGGGGAGGAACGTATTCCACCCATATAAATAAGTTACATGTTCGGCAGAAAATTATCATAAAAATGATGTTGTCATTACCGCGTAGGACCCCTTCCGTAGATCTATTTGATATTGCTAAGGTATTTACTATTAGACAACTTTATCTAAAAAATCTACTATAGCAATTCTTTAGGACACCCAACATAATTGAAGTTTCTCGAAGGGATCCGAAATACGATACTAGATATGCCGCCGCAGGGAATGTAATTGGCCCTAGACCTAGACTGACTCTGACAACGCACAGCCCGATCTTCATTCTACATTTGTTACACCGAAAAATTGTTTGTAGCATGAAAAGTCCCCAGAAGTTTACTAGACCAAAATACAAAAAGCAAGTGTTAAGTTGGCTAGTTACAGAAGGGGGCTTTAGATGCGAAAGGCTATTAAACAGCATATATGTATAGGAGACTATTTAAGTTTAGAGATTATTAAAGTTAGAGAATATTAAAGTAAGTTAGTATATGTTGGAGATTATCAAAATGCGTCCTTAATTCTGTCCAATCATGTATTGTTTATTAATTTACTTATAACTGTAATTGTATAGTAGACATCAATTTATTTACCGATATGGAGCGATTTTGCAAAGATCCTACCCTACAACACGGGCCAAGCCTAATGTCGGGTAGGAAATCTGAGCAAATTGCATCCCTTCATGCATTTATATTATTGTAAAAGTGTACAAAATGGCGAAAATAAACATATCTATCTATCTATCTATCTATAAATACCTCGGGGTAGAGTTGAGATCCTCCTTAAATATGATGCCTCATCTGGAAGGGAAGCGTAGGGCAGCGCAGTTTGGGCTAAATAGAAATGGAGTAATCTCCTGTCGAAGAACATAGCGTTCGATCATAAATTGAAAATATTCAACGCTACCTCAAGGGCTGTGATGGGGTACGCTGCGCAGGTGTGGGGTTTTGAAGACTATGAGGAGACGGAAAGGCTCGTGAGGTTCTTCCTAAAGAAGGTTCTGTCACTGCCGACTAGCACCCCAACCTACATGCTCCATCTAGAGACTTTCGAGAATTTCGAAACGCATGCCAACTACATTCTGAAAGTTTTGATTGCCGGTACCCTTTTCAGATTGCCAAAGAGGCTGTAAGGCTTGAAGGCTTAAGACCTGGGAAAAACTGAATGAGCAGTTCGCGGTGGGGGCATGTTTGTCGGATGTGGGTGTGGCGGAATTTTCCAAGCTATTATTGTGTCAAGGATAGACGAAGAACAAAAACAGGCGTTTTTAAGGCGAGCAGAAGAATCAACTCATTATACTATGTACGCCTCGCTGGAACAAAACTCCAACAATCTCAAAATCGCAACCCTTAAACTAGTCAAGCAAATAGCAAGGGCGCGATGTGAGCAGCTTGAGCTTATTACACGTACTCGAGATCGTTCTATAATAAACAGACCAAAGTTTCCGTCGCACGGATCCCGTTCTGCCGATTCCGTAATCGCAATAATCCGCTTATCGGAAAGTTTATCGTTATAATTGGGCTCCTCCTCTCCTCTCGCCTTCACTCTTTTGTCAAGGTAGGTACAATTGTTCGGAAGCTTCCTCAGTGTCTCTTCGTCTAGGAATGGATGACCTGTACTGCTCTGCAGGATAATTTTAGTGACGAACGACACGAGTTTGCCTTTTCTTTGCAGTTTTCACCCTTCATTGGATTTTTGGTTTATTATTTTCAATAATAAGCCTTTGGAATCGAGCAAGAAAAAATAATTTTAACCCCCCCTCAAAATTTGATGTTTTACGTTTCAAGGTACGTAGAATACGAAAATCGAATAAAAAAATTTCCGTCCGTCCGCCGTACGCCGTACGCGGCACTTTTCTTAGCAACACTGGACCGATTTGGTTCAAATTTGGTATATGGGCTCCATTTGGGGTCTAGTTGTGCCGCGAAGCTTTTGGTTGATGTAGGTCACTTCTAAGGGGTGAAAATTAAGGGTTGAAATTTTCAAGAGTGCCCTAGCTCGAAAACTCTCGAAATGAAGGTATCGTTTTTTCACCAATTTTAAATAGTATTGAATTTTTAAAAATTTTTGAGACCACCCGGAGCTCTGTAGGACAAACCGTTCGGTCCCTACGAGTACTTGAAGGTTTTCCTTCGATAAAACAGAATCATGAGTGTGAATCGCAAAAGAGGTCTAATCTCCGTTCAAATTTTATCGGACTAAAATGCAATCGCTGTTCATTTCTTCGATTTGTATACAGTTTTGCCTTCTGCGTAACCAGTAATCAAATTTCCATATGAAGCTTTCTATTTTTCCAATCGAGTGTGAAGCGTTTAGTTCTTTCTAATAAACTTGATTGTGAAGGTGTGAAGCCAGTATGGTGTGGTAGGTAGTACCTAGCTGGTAGGTAAAAAAAAGTTGGTAGGTAAAAAAAATGTTGGTGGGTAAAAAACGCTGCAAATCATTGCTCAAAGGCTTCTTCACTCTTCAGATCACTGATCAGCTGAGTGAGCTCCGAAGCCATTTTCAATCCTATTGAATGGAAGTGCTCTTTCAGGCGTCTCCAGCATTCGAGGAGATTTTCTTCAGTCCTCAGATCACTGATCAGCTGATTGAGCTCCAAATCCATTTTCAATCCTATTGAATGGAAGTGCTCTTTCAGGCGTCTCCAGCATTCGAGGAGATCTTCCTCACTCCTCAGATCACTGATCAGCTGAGCGAGCTCCGAAGCCATTTTCAATCCTATTGAATGGAAGTGCTCTTCCAGGCGTCTCCAGCATTCGAGGAGATCTTCCTCACTCCTCAGATCACTGATCAGCTGAGTGAGCTCCGAAGCCATTTTCAATCCTATTGAATGGAAGTGCTCTTCCAGGCGTCTCCAGCATTCGAGGAGATCTTCTTCAGTCCTCAGATCACTGATCAGCTGAGTGAGCTCCAAATCCATTTTCAATCCTATTGAATGGAAGTGCTCTTTCAGGCGTCTCCAGCATTCGAGGAGATCTTCCTCACTCCTCAGATCACTGATCAGCTGAGCGAGCTCCGAAGCCATTGCTCAAAGCAAACCAAAAATTTTATGTTTCGCGTTTCAAGGTACATACAATTCGAAAAATAGAGGGAAGGTCAAGGGAGAATACAGATGGTGGTAGGTGCTATTGATGGAGAACCAGTGATCTATACAGAAGGGTGATCTATACAGAAAATAATAAACCTTTGAGCAATGATTTGCAGCGTTTTTGGTGTAGTGCAGTAGTAGTTATTGAATTCCCTTTATTGGAAAACCATTGTAAGTACCAAGTACCACTATCACTAAGAGTACGTCATATATCAAGTACCAATTTTGTTCAGTTCTATTTATATGGAGAAGAAAAGGATCCTACAGGGACCACAGTCAATATTTTATTTCATTTCAGTTCGGACCCTATAGGCCTTGTGTATTTTCTGGCGATCCTCTGCATTGTACTATTGCGAGCATTTTGTATGCCTTCATCAGCCTCAATCAGTTGGTACGTACCTACTTCGTTTTGTAAAACTTGGGATAGGTACTCGAAGGATAAAGTGATTGAACTTTCTCATTTCTTTTCGATACCATGTGCAAGGTTAGACTACCTACCATACAGCGGATATTTAATTATTTTCTAGGGGCTCTTCCGTTGGGAATTATATCCTGCTATTTTGAATGGGACTTCCTATTCAAGCCTTCTTTCGGAAAATATCTACCCAAGATTTCCCTGTTTTGGACTTCTGGGTCAAACAACGGCTTCATACCAGCAATTTGTCATCTTCTATCTGAGCCACGTAGTTTAAATCAATAAAATTAGGTAGTTTAGGTTATTATCTAAGTTTAATATTAGGGCAAGGATTAGACAGGTGATCACCTTAGGTTATGAAAGTTATTTTCTAGCACTCTATACCTACAATTGTAAGAGGAGCCCAATTTTCAAATTCAATTTCGAGTACCTACCTACTAATTTTATGGAATTTGGTCAATTTTGACATACTGCCCAATTCCCTGAAGCTATTAAATGACGGGATATCTATCCGCCTATTTCAAATCTGGGCAATGCCAGAAGGTGTATTGATTGATTTTCTTTTTCCGTGTTTTATTGCGAGCTGATTGCAGAGAATCAGTATAATTCCGATTACTAAATAAATTTAGAATTCTTTCTTTTAGATATTCATTTATTTTTCAATCTTACCTCGATCCTGGTATTAGTTGAAATTCAAAATACATATACATTCAATAGGTAACGGGATAGTCGACTCAGAGTACGGTAAGTTCCATGAAAGAGTTTTTCGTCCGCTTTAGCTCTCAAACCCTAATTTTGAAAGCGGACTGGCGCCCAAAAATAAGGTCCTCTCTCAGAACTCTCACGAATTACCCACCCCGTATCACTGAGCTACCGAGAGCACGGGTTTTAAATTGATTAGGGTGTAACAAGCTGAATGGAAAAATGTGGAATCGGGGAACGGAAAGGGCACTATGTTCCTTGTGTAATCGCTCGGAGGAAGAAACGAGTTACCATTTCCTTTGTGTATGCCCAATTATGGCAGAATTTAGGTTTAGGCATTACGGCAAAAAGTTGTTCAAGTCGTGGGAAGCCATTCAATGCCTAAACGGAGATGACTGGTACAGGCTTTATAACTTTCTCAAAGAAGCTCTGAGGTATCGAGCATTCCTGATTAAAAATTTCAATTTCGTAGGCTGATTTATATGTAAATTTATTCATAAATTGTATTATCATTAGTTGATGTAGGGTTTAAAATTAACATTACTAATATTATTATATACCACATTAATTATTCATGTACAATTGATTTCTAAATACAATTTAAAAAATAAAAAATAAATTGAAAGAAAATAACTTGTTATTTATCATCATGTTACCACCATATTGTTATCATGGAGCTATGTATGATAAAGACTTTATCACTTTAAAACACTTAGTGTTTTCGACCTTTGGTCCTTGCTCTATTATGTTTTATTGCAATATTTAGTAGTTTTGTATTTTTGGTTTTGATCCAATAAACATTTTTTCTATCTATCTATCTATCTATATATTCCATTTGAGGTCTAGTTCTGCCGCGAAGCTTTTGGTTGATGTCAGTGACTTCTAAGGGGTCAAAATTTTCAATAGTGCTCTAGCTCGAAAACTCTCGGAATACAGGTAGGTATTGTTTTTTTCACCAATTTAAGATAGTAGTGAATTTTTAGAGACCACGCGGAGCTCTGTAGGACAATCCGTTTGCTCCCTACGAGACCTTAAGGGGTTTCCTTCGACAGAACAGAATCACGAGTGTGAAAATATGTCAAATAAAAGTAGGCTTAACCGTTTCAAAAGTTGCTTATTTGTACATTTTTCCTTCGGTATTGCCAATACGTTGCCTAGAGGAGAATATGTAGAAACATATGAATCCGATCCCTACTCATAATTTATAAATTATTACTGGAGTCAGAATACGTTTCAATAAATCTTGAAATCACTAACTTTTAATCGGGAATGAAATGAAGAAAATTGGCTTCACAATACCCCCCTCAAAATGGGGTGAATAATAACTAACTACTTGTAAATATCATCTATCATTTTAAATTCTGGCATAGGTAATTCATTGGTTAATTTTCGACGACTCAGGCATCATTTCATCTCCTGGAGGAATAATCAACTCTTGAGACTGATCTCGCAGCCGTTTAAAAATTTAAATTTTTGCTTCCGAGTCTACCAAGGTAGCGGAAGCTTTGTTTTCACTTTTCAAGGACAAAAAAAGTTCTCCAAAATCAAAATTTATACCACTACTACTATAGATTAAAAAATAACAATAAACAGTTTTTCCAACCCAGGCGCACACCCTATTTCACTCTCTCGTGTAAAGGGCTATGAGAGTGTCTCTCGAGAGCACAGGCTACAAGTTACTCTCAGGTACTCTCACGTGTAAACCTACCTTAATATACTAAGAGGAAATGGATTTCTATGTAATCACATATTTACCCAGGAACTAATATCCATTCCACTAAATTTTGAGAAATTCGAAGCTCGTTAAAACCATTAGCATTCAAAATATTTCAGTTCAATCACCAAATTTATGCACATTTCATTAATAACTATACATTTTAGCATGGAACATGCTTTAACCTTGTGATGACAGGCAAAAAGAGTCACATTTTTGGGATAATTAAATTCATCCATAAAAAAATTCAATATTTTGTCGCTGTTCTAATGTATTTTACAAGATCACTGTGTGAAACCTCCTCTAACTTCCCATCCAACTTTGTCAATAATTTTAATCCAAATGAGGCGACTCTTCTTAAGAAAGTTAACACGATACTCACAGAGTTTTAGGCAAATCGAGACAAAATGTGAAAACTGAGGAAGATTAGCCCTCATGTTAATGTCATTTTCTCTTAAATTGGCTGTAACATAGACAACAGAATTGTTGAAAATATACAGGGTGTCGCACAAGTTCCCCCCCCCCCAAAAAAAAAGTTTTTTTTTTATCAATATGATTTTTTCCAAGGATCTCAAATATGACCACGGTGAGCAATGCACACCAACCTTGTTACCTCAAATAGAAACCCCTATTTTTTATTGCAAATTTGGAGTCTACGTGAAATTTCATGAATTTTAGATCCCTCAACCGATTTTTTTGGTTGCGCACAACCCGTTCAGTGAGGTCCCTAAATTTCGAAGGAGGGAAAGATAATAAAATTTAGCAGTATGTTTAGCCAACCAAACTAATTTAAATTGCGTCGTAACTCATAAGGATGGAAAATGAGCGATTTTCCATTAAAAACCACCTGATTTTCAGCCGCCGTTTCGAAAAATTCCAATAAAATCCGAAAATGGACACCACCACGTGGTTTATCGTCGAAAATTAATGAAAAAACATGTATCACACTTGGGGTCCACCTTTATCTCAATTTTGGCACAATCCAGGGGTTGCGCATGTTGCGCGCTCATTAGATGGGTTCTGCGCAACCCGCAAAACGTCTGCCAAGTGGGTGTGGCACATAGCTTCTTCGTATACATGACACGATTGTATAGATGATCCGATGCATTGTAGTTAATCTCAAATCCCCAATCTCTAAGTACCTTTCACTACCCTCAGAAGGGACTATCTACACGCTAACCTGAACAATCCTGAGAAATTTCGTTGAAATCGGGAGAGAAATGTAGAAGTTATGTTGTTGCAAGAAATTCACGTTTGCGCATGCGCAGCAACTATTATTAGTCTGGGGGAGATGATTTTCATTAGGGACCATCTACAACCTAATTTGCATAATCCCTGAAAATGTCAACGAAATCAGATAGAAAATTTGGAAGTTATGGCTGTTACAAGGAATTCACGTTTGCGCATGCGCAGCGGCTACTATCAGTCCGGGGGTGATGATTTTCTTAGGGACTCATCTACATGCTAACCCGCACAATTCCTGAAATTTCATCAAAATCGGACAATAAGTTCGTATATTTGTGCCGGTCACAAGGATTTCATGACAGACTCACAGACATACACGGAACCAAAATTGTTCAGAAAGGTCTGAAACGTAAAACGCGAGTGGAAATTTCGATTTTGGAGAACTTTTTTTTCCAACCTTGAAAAGTGAAATCAAAGCTTCCGCTACCTTGGTAGTCTCGGAAGCAAAATCATGAAATTTCTCGTAGAATCCAAATTTGCAACAAAAAATAGGGGTTCCCATTTGAGATAACAAAGTTGGTGTGCGTTGCGCACGATTGCGCACTGTGGTAATATTTGAGATCCTTGGGAAAAATCATGAAGATTCAAAAAATATTTATTTCTTTTTTTACCACTATCTGGGCGATTTTATCAGGGGAGGGGGGGGGGGACTCGTGCGACATCCTGCACACCGACTGACCGGATTTCAAAAAAAAACTTTCGCAATCATTCTAGATCCAACTCCGTCTTTCAAATAACATAGAAATGTAAGCAAAATCGGGCGGATAGGTACTACATTCGGCAACTCATGTATAAAGAACTGCGTATTTAAGTGTTTTAGTTACCTCAGGTGGAGTGAAGATGAAATTTATTGGGACCCATCTAGAACACACCTAATCAAGTTGAAGTCTGAAAATTTCATCAAAATCCGAATTCCCCAATATTAAGTAATATTCAACTTATTATATTATTTTTTTAATTTATATTAAATTGATATTTATTTATTTAGTTAATATTCGTTATTGCTTCCGAGTCTACCAAGATAGCGGTTGTTTTCACTTTTCAAGGTTGAAAAAAAAGTTCTACAAAATCAAAATTTCCACCCGCGTTTTACGTTTCAGACCTTCGTGAACAATTTTGGTTCCGTGTATGTCTGTCTGTCTGTCTGTCATGAAATCCTTGCCATAACTTATACATTTCTCATCCGATTTTGATGAAATTTTCAGGGATTGTGCGGGTTAGCGTGTTCATGGTTCCCTAAGAGAATTATTAACCCCGGACTTACAGTAGCCGCTGCGCATGCGCAAACGTATATTTCCTTGTAACAGCCTCAACTTCCACATTTTCTATCCGATTTCCATGAAATTTTCAGGGATTATGTGAATTAGGTTGTTGATGGTTCCCAATGAAAATTGACCTTAAAATTGACAGTAGCTTCTGCGCATGCGCAAACGTAAAATCCGTGTATCAGCCATGAAACTTACATTTTTCATCCGAATTCGATGAAATTTTCTAGGATTGATCATAATGACGTGTTGATGGTCCCCTATGAAAATATTCTCCCCTAGACTAATAGTAGTTTCTGCGCATGCGCAAACGTGAATTCCTTGCAACAGCCGTAACTTCTACAGTTTCCATCCGAATTTGATGAATTTTTTCAGGATGGTTCAGATTAGCGTGTAGATGGTCCCCTATGAGGGTAGTGGAAGGTACTTGGAGATTTATATTTTGAGATTAACTACTATGCATCGGATCATCTATACAATCGTGTCATGGATATGAGGAAGCTACACCCACTTAGCAGACGTTTTATTAGGTAGTATGTTATTTAATTAATATTTATTGCAGTTTTTGGAATTTAATATGAATTTTTATTGATATTTATTTATTTTGTATTATTTATTTCTTCTTCTTCTTGTCGTTTGGGCCTACTTAGGACCACGGGGCTCGTTTGAACTCTTCACAAGGGCTTTTTGCTTCCTTTTCGCCCAGTATTCCTTCATTTTCTGGCTGTGTTCCCGCTTTCTCTCATCTGTCCACTTAATGCCGGTGTTACCTGTGCTCTTTTTATTTGTAAGTGATTGGCTGAATATTCCTTTCTGGGTTGCCTGTTTATAGTTAGGCCTATTCTGCACAACCTCAGGCGAGATCCCTAGTTGTTCCAGATCTGCGCGTACAGTATTGATCCATTTGCCTTTGGAAGCTTTTCCTCTACCTGTTGCAAGGAGAACCCTATTTGTGAGTCGCTGTGGTGCCATACGAGTTACGTGTCCATAGAAAGCCAGGCGACTTCTCCTCATAGGCGTCACTATGTCCTCTAGTTGGTTATACAGTTCGTTATTGTGTTCGTATTATTTATTTATTATAATAATATTTTATTTTATTAAAACATGAGTGGTCAGAGTATTTCCAGTCTGTGCTTCCGGTCTGATCTGCAAATTGAGACGAAAAGGTCAAACGCTCTTTCATACTCTGATGGAACGATGTCTGCGTGAAGATGACGTCATGTTTAGGATGAGGAAGTAAAAAAGAAGAACTGAGTCAGAAATCTGGATAAAATGAAAGGAAGGTTCAGAAGCAGAATCGGCGAGAGAAGAAGCGGCGGCCGAGACCTTCCAGCTGCGGGCGACTGACCTTCCTCGGGGGCTTCTCCGCTCCTTCGCGAGGGTGAAGTTCTTCGCAGAAGACGATTGGTGAATTGAGAATTGTGAGATACCTAATGTCCCTTACATAAAAATATAAATTATTAAAATTAAAATTAAATTATTCGATAGGTTTTTACGAGCTACCTATGCCAGGTCCAACACTTTTATTAATTTTCAATCAATCCTCTCGTATAATTGTAGGTTTCCCATAATAACGATGGTTGCTAGGAAGGAAGTTTTTAGAGACCACGCGAAGCCCTGTAACACAAACCGCTCGCTGCCTACGACAATACAGGGTGTCTACACTCAAGATGGGCATATCTTAGAGGATCTATCTACTCTAGGGGTCGATTCTACAAATAATTTGCAACAAAAAACGCTGCAAATCATTGCTCAAAGGTTTATTATTTTCTGTATAGATCACACTTCTGTATAGATCACTGGTTCTCCATCAATAGCACCTACCACCATCTGTATTCTCCCTTGACCTTCCCTCTCAAATTTCAGCTTCCTGCGTTCAATAGGATTGAGAATGGCTTCGGAGCTCACTCAGCTTATCAGTGATCTGAAGAGTGAAGAAGATCTTCTCGAATGCTGGAGACGCTTGGAAGAGCACTGATCAGCTGAGTGAGCTCCGAAGCCATTTTCAATCCTATTGAACGCAGGAAGCTGAAATTTGAGAGGGAAGGTCAAGGGAGAATACAGATGGTGGTAGGTGTTATTGATGGAGAACCAGTGATCTATACAGAAGGGTGATCTATACAGAAGGGTGATCTATACAGAAAATAATAAACCTTTGGGCAATGATTTGCAGCGTTTTTTACCAACCAACATTTTTCTTACCTACCAACTTTTTTTACCTACCAACTTTTTTTTTACCTACCAGCTAGGTACTACCTACCACACCATACTGGCTTCACACCTTCACAATCAAGTTTATTAGAAAGAACTAAACGCTTCACACTCGATTCGAAAAATAGAAAGCTTCATAATATGAAAACATATTATGAAGACATATTATGGAAATTTGATTACTGGTTACGCAGAAGGCAAAACTGTATACAAATCGAAGAAATGAACCTTGAAACGTAAAACATCAAATTTTGAAGGGGGGGTAAAAATTTTTTTTTTCTTGCTCGATTCCAAAGGCTTATTATTGAAAATAATAAACCAAAATGTCTCATAGAAATTTTCTTTTAACCCCTTGTTTTTACAAGTTTTTCTAATTTAAAAATTTTTTTTCGTACGTTGAACCTTGTCTCGCTATAATGAGTATAGCTCCCTCATTTACGAGGAAATTCAAATCTAATTACACCGCTGAAAAGAGCATCAAATTTTCCATCAGATGAGCTACAACACATATTTTTTACCTAGCATCTAGTTAGATTTTTTCTGGTCCAAACTTACAACTTTGCAATTTTCGAGTTTTTTTGAAATTCTCAAGAGATTTCCACTCATACCCTGTAAAGAAAAATCGATCGCGTGTTCAGAAAAAACATCCTCAAAATTTCAGGTTTCCAAAGCTGTAGTCGAAAAATATTTTACAATCGAATTTAAGGGGGAAATTTGTGTTTGAACGTGGAACAACGTGGATTTTTTTTCAAGAAATCGACGGTTTGGCAGGAGGATTCGGGGGTCTCCTCCCACCCTCCATCCAACCCCGAATCCGCCCGCCAAACCGTCGATTTCGTTGAAAAACACTACAAATTATTACACAAAGGTTTATTATTTCTTTATATAGATCACTCGTCTGCAAAGGACACGGCTTTGCCATTGTCACCACCATCCAACTTGAAGAAAAACATCGATCGTATTTCGGTCAGCTAATATTTGATAATATTTTCTACGCACCTTGAAAAGTAAACCAACAAATTTTGAGGGAGGTCAAAAAAAAATTTCTTGGTCGATTCCAAAGGTTCATTATTGAAAATAATAAACCAAAAATCCACGTTTTTCCGCGTTCAAACACAAATTTCTCCCTTAAATTCGATTGTAAAATATTTTTTTATTATACCGTTGGAAACCTGAAATTTTGAGGATGTTTTTGCTGAACACCCCATCGATTCTGCTCTACAGGGTGTAGGTGGAAATCTGTTGAGAATTTCGTCAAAAAACTCAAAAATTGCAAAGTTTTAAGTTTGGACTAGAAAAAATCTGACTAGATGCGAGGTAAAAAATGTGTGTTGTAGCTCATCTGATGGAAAATTAGTTCTGAATTTCCACGTAAATGAGGAAGCTATACACATTATAGTGAGACGAGGTTCAACCTACGGAAAAAAAATATTCAAATTGGAAAAACTTAAAAAAACAAGGGGTTAAAAGAAAATTTCTATGATACACTTTTTGTTGAAAATTACTTGTAGAATCGACCCCTGAAGTTTCGCCGTATCTTTCTCGGACACCCTGTATAGAAAAATAATAAACCATTGTGTAATAATTTGCAGAGATTTTATACACGAGTTGTACTTATAATGTCCCTATGTTGGGCAACTCTAAGCAGACAAAATGTTAAAAATAAGTCAATAAACGCTTTTTTATGTTTTTTTGTAAGAATTACCGTCATAATCATTGACATGTGTGGTATATTCGCTAACAGCCCATAATATCTGACAGGGACGATTTCAAACATCAAAAATTGTTCAAAAACGGCGTAAATATAACAATGAAAAGTTGCACGTATTCGTCATACCCAAAAACATAGCTTTTCCAGTGAAACTCTTCACTTTCCAATTTCCTCTTTCAACCAATTTTAAACACTTTCTTTGATGAGGTATCGTTGTATGTAGTAAATCACAGGTGGAAAGGATGATAAGTAGGCACTCACCCACATACCAACTCACTTAGACTTGACTGTGATGTGTCAGAGTTTTATATATTATGTGTCTAACGTAAAGTCGGAGTTTTCTATGTTGTGTGGAACGTGAACTGAATTTCTCGATGCTGTGTCTAACGTAAACTCAAATACCTTGATGCTGTGTCTAACGTGAACTTGGATTTTTCGATGATAAGTCTAACGTGAAGCCAGCGCGTTGTATGTTGTGTCCAACGTAAACTCCAACGTAAATTTCTTTTCTCTGTGTCATACG
Source organism: Apolygus lucorum (assembly GCA_009739505.2). Classification (NCBI taxonomy): domain Eukaryota; kingdom Metazoa; phylum Arthropoda; class Insecta; order Hemiptera; family Miridae; genus Apolygus; species Apolygus lucorum. The sequence continues at coordinate 2,638,092 of CM019183.2, forward strand.
TAAATTCAAATCTATCGATGCTGTGTCTAAGGTGAACTCAAATTTCTCGACGCCGTGTCAAACGTAAATTCAAATTTTTCTATTCTGTGTCTAACGTAAAGTTAGCGGGTTTTATGTTGAGTTTAAAGTAAACTCTAATTTCTTGATTCTGTGTCAAACATAAATTGAAATTTTTTCGATTCTGAGTCTAACGTAAATTCAAATTTCTCGATGCTGTGTCTGATGAGAACTCAAATTTCTCGACGCCGTGTCAAACGTAAATTCAAATTTTTCTATTCTGTGTCTAACGTAAAGTTAGCGGGTTTTACGTTGAGTTTAAAGTAAACTCTAATTTCTTGATTCTGTGTCAAACATAAATTGAAATTTTTTCGATTCTGAGTCTAACGTAAATTCCAATTTCTCGATGCAGTGTCAAACGTAGATTTTTCGATGATGTGTCAAACGTAATTCAAAAATTTTGATTCTGTGTCTAACGTAATGGCGGTTTTTATGTTCAGTCCAATGTAAACTCAGATTCCTCGATTGTGTGTCAAACATAAATTCAGATTTTTTCGATTCTGTGGCTAACGTAAATTCGATTTCTCGATACTCTATCTGACGTGAACTCAAATTTCCCGACGTTGTGTCTAACGTAATGTCAGCGGTTTTCATGTTCAGTCCGATGTAAACTCAGATTCCTCGATTCTGTGTCAAACATAATTTGAATTTTTTCGATGCAATGTCAAACGTAAACAGATTTCTCGATGCTATGTCTGACGTGAACTCAAATTTCCCGACGCTGTGTCTAACGTAAATTCAAATTTATCGATGCTGTGTCTAACGTAATGTCAGCGGTTTTTATGTTCAGTCCAATGTAAACTCAGATTTCTCGATTCTGTGTCTAACGTAAATTCAAATTTCTCGATGCTGCGTCTCCCTTGAACTCAGATTTCCCGACGCTGTGTCTAACGTAAATTCTAATTTTTCGATGCAGTGTCAAACGTAAACAGATTTCCCGACGCTGTGTCTAACGTAAACTCAGATTTCCCGTCGCTGAGTCTAAAGGTGGAATCCCGCGAAACCACTTTGTTTGGGAGGATGAAGATGCACCCCTAGCGAATTGATATTGGAGACTGGAGATAAAGATCACACACTGAAGGGATGATCCGGCGAAAGTCCTCCGTGGAAGGAGTCTAAGGAAACGAGGGGGGCGGACGTTCCGGGCTAAGGAAACCGAAGGAGGAGCCGCGGCGAGGGTGGTGGGCGGCGAAGGGGGTGTCTGGCGGGGGTGGGCGCACCATCCCCTTGGGCCGGGGTCCCCAACTATATAGAGGTGACTAGGGGGGGTGAGACTCATCAGTCTGTGTTAGGTGCCACCCGCCCCCGTCTGGATCATCCCGTCGGAACTTGAAGAACACATTTGAAGAAGTGGAACTTTAGTGGAAACCAACTTGAAGATCTCTCCCTTCGTTTTTCCCCCTCGTTCTTCTTCAAGACACTCAGCGCCTGAGAATCTTCTGCCTCCTCGAGCAGCCTTCTCTACCGTTTATCACAGAAGTGAGTTGAATTTAATTCATAATTTAATAACAATTTCAATATTCCTTCTTTTTGTCATATTTTGTTTGAAATCGATTATATTTCACACATTTTTTTTTAATACGTCATATTTTTATAATTTTTTAAAATAAATTATGTAGTTTTTTTTAAACAATTTTTGCCAAAACTTCAAGATTAACAATTAATTTTCAACTTTAACTTTTTGCGGACGCAAGGCTGACTAGGTGAATCAAGCGTTGCGGTCATATGCCGTTAATACTACAACTTTGTGCCACTTTTTGAGTTTTTTTTTGGTAAAAAATTTCGTTTTTATTGAGCTAGAGAGCTGAAAATTTTACCCAGCATACCTTCATATCTCAGGTATTTGATCAATGTGTTGAAAAAAATCCAGATGCACGAGAAGAGAGGGGGGAAATGTTTAAACGTGGCACATTGTTGTACGACACTGTGCGGCAACTATGTGCCACCATCCATTTCGCGTTGAAAATGCATTAGAAACACACTGTGGCACATTTTTGTCGTTCTGATCGTCATCGCAGTAAAATTTACTATAAAACCGTTTTTTTTCTCGAATTTTTGAGGTTGTAATTTTAAAAATTTTAAAAACGCTGCGGATTATTACACAATGGTTTACTTTTTTTCTATACAGGGTGTAACGGTTAAGGTCATACAACCGGCCAGGGTTCGATTTTACAACTAATTTGTGACTTTTTGACATTTTCATGTCTTTGCCCTGGCACATAGCAACAAAAACGTCACGAAATTGCGTAACGAAATTGTGTTACAGTGCCTTTATAATGATTTCCGCTTACAACGACCCCGTTGTTAGGTTTGTTCCTTTTCTACACTTTTTAACCCACAAAAATCGTTCACCACTCGTTGGAAAGCTCTCGATTTAACGAACATTTTCATGTTCTCCATAACATATTGACTATACGAATAGCGGAGCTATGGGCATAACTGTTCTCACATTTTGTTCACAACAGCAACGCATTGTGAGGTTTGAAAAATACAACAAATAGCTATAGATAGTTATTATGTTAATGATTCGTTTCACATTCTGACAACAACGGAGGGTGGGTTATAAAATCCTATAGTGAGGTAAAACGCTACAAATTATTACACAATGGTTTATTATTTTTCTATATAGATCACTTGTCTACAAAATCACCAACCATCCAATACAAAAAAAAATCAAAAAAAAAAAAAAAAATAGAATCCAAAATTGAAGGAAAAACAATACCTTTATATCAAAATGTTTTGAGTTAGGGCGTTTTCAAAATTTCAAAATTGATTTTGGAACCCTTAGAAGTGACCTACATCAACCAAAAGCTTCGGGGCACAACTAGACCCCAAATGGAGCCTACATACCAAATTTCATCAAAATCGGTCAATGCTAAGTGGCAAAAGTGCCGCGTACGGCGGACGGACGGCCAAATTTTTATTCGGTTTTTGGATTCTACGTACCTTGAAACGTAAACCATCCAATTTTGAGGGGGTGTTAACATTTTTTTTTTCTTGGTCGATTCCAAAGGTTCATTATTGAAAATAATAAACCAAAAGCAATAGGTAAAGACATGAAAATGTCCCAATGCGTTGCAGACTCGTATGCAAGCGTTTTTTTCTGTTATTACCGTTTTAAGTACAGTTGGTTGAGAGAATCACATCTTGGAGACGTAATTTTCCACCGTTTTTTGTCTCATGACTTTTAGTTTATTATTTTCAATAATGAACCTTTGGAATCGACCAAGAAAAAAAAAATTTTAACACCCCCTCAAAATTTGATGGTTTACGTGTCAAGATACGTAGAATCCAAAAATCGAATAAAAATTTGGCCGTCCGTCCGCCGAACGCGGCACTTTTGCCACTTAGCATTGACCGATTTTGATGAAATTTGGTATGTAGGCTCGATTTGGGGTCTAGTTGTGCCCCGAAGCTTTTGGTTGAGGTAGGTCACTTCTAAGGGTTCCAAAATCAATTTTGAAATTTCGAAAACGCCCTAACTCAAAAAGTTTCGATATAAAGGTATTGTTTTTCCTTCAATTTAAGATTCTATAGAATTTTTAGAATTTTTTGAGACCACGCGGAGCTCTGTAGGACAAACCGTTCGCTTCCTACGAAAATTTAAGTGTTTATTTTAAATATATATACATATAAAAATCAAAACACGAGTGTGAATCGCAAAAGAGGCCTAATCTCCGTTCAAATTAGAGCTGATTAAAATGTAATCAATAATTGGTAATTTTGATTTTTTTTTCAATTTTTTTTGATTTTTTTTTGATTTTTTTTTTCTTTCATATTGGATGGTTGGTGATTTTGTAGACGAGTGATCTATATAGAAAAATAATAAACCATTGTGTAATAATTTGCAGCGTTTTTTCTTAACCCCCTTAAAATCGAACTTTTTCCACTTTTAACATTTGTTTCGTATTTTCGTATTAAAACAGCCATAACTCCCTTGTTTTTCAGTCAAAATACAAATGTAATTATACCGTTGAAAAGAACGTTAAGTTCTCTATCTCTGTAGTGTTAGATAAAATTTTTTAAAGGAGGCTAGAATGTTGAAAAATGAGCACAAATAGTAAAATCTCGAAAATTTCGGAAATTTTTCGTTTTTTCAAACGTTTGTAACACTAACTGAAACTGCCGGTTAAGTTCTCACTGTAACCCTAAAAGTTGGCCCAAAATCTTAGCTTTCCAACGGTATGGTCATAAGATTGTTTACAGTGGACTAATGGTGTAAAATCCTCGTTCCCGTGCCAAAAACCGTGGATCTTCCAGTAAAAATCGACGTTTCGCGAAAATCAACATTTTTACACTAAAATGAGTTAGGCAGCCATCTTTTCGTACTTTGCCTCACTGAGTCAAATGATGACACAAGACTTATCGAAAAAGCAGTCACTGATATCTTGTCCAATTCACTTTTCGAAAATTGTCTTAATTTGTCAGAAAATGAGATTGGTTTATGTTGTGTTTCTGATTTATCGTAAGTCCAACCCTTAAGTTCATAGTGAGCAAACGGTTGGTCCCACGGAGCTCTGGGTGGTATCATACGGTTCTATTCAATTCTAATTTAAATTGATAAAATAACAATACCTTTATATCAAATTTTTTTGTGCTAGGGTGTTTTCAAAATTTCAACCCTTATTTTTCAACCCTTAGAAGTGACTGAAATTAACCAAAAGTTTCGGGGCACAACTGGACCCAAAATGGAGCCCATATACCAAATAATGTCATCAAAATCGGTCCATGGGAACTAAGGAAAGTGAGGTACGGCAACATTTTGACATTTTATGTCTTTACTATGGCACAGAAATGAAAAATCGTCACGCGGGGAGCGTTACGAGGGGAGCGTTACGCGGAAATTTCAGATGATTTTCACGTACAACCAATCGTTCCTAGGGAAAACTAACTTCCTCATTTTCCACCCCACAAAAATCGTTCACCACTCATTGGAAAGTTCTCAATTTATTAAACATAAGACATAAAATGTCTCTCGTGGTAGCGTACTTGTACGAAAGCTGTATCCACCGTTTGTTTCTGATTTTATTTGATTTTGGATTCTACGTAGCTTGAAACGTAAACCAACAAATTTTGAGGGGGTTTAAATTGTTTGTTGATTTCAAAGGTTTATTAATTATTTAAAATAATAAACCAAATAAGAAGTTACGCAGCCGAACCCTGAAGTTTGTTGTGTGGCTCCAGATCGTGTGACCAAATCAAAGTGTTTTGAGGGCCTGGGAATCTGTTCTACAAATAAGGAGCTTCATTCAAAAAAGTACTGAGTAGGTTTTTTTTGTACATCCATTTTGGTCAAACGTTACAAAAACGCGAAAAACCATAGCGACCTGAAAAACGTGCTATAAACCAATGGTGTTATTTTTTATATATTTCTAAATTATAATAACAATTTTTGGAAAAAAAGATAAATTAGATCAAAGTTTAAAATAATTTTGAACGAGATTTGAAATATCAGATTTATGGATATACCTAGTACTTTTTGAAATCAAACAATGTCTTGTTGTTTTTGGTCGCATTAATCAGTAATGATTGACGCGTTTCTTGCTTTCGAGTCCCTGCTCAATATCGGGACTCCTTCAACCGAAAAACGCTGCAAATTATTACACAAAGGTTAATTTTTTCTATATAGATCACTCGTCTGCAAAGAACACGGATTTGCCATTGTTAACACCAACAAACGTGAAGAATATCATCGATCGCATTTCGGTCAGCTATTATTTGAACGGAGATTAGGCCTCTTTTGCGATTCACACTCGTGTTTCCGATTTATCGTAAGTCCAACGCTTAAATTCTCGTAGGGAGCGAACGGTTTGTCCTACAGGGCTCCGCGTGGTCTCTAAATATTCTTAAAATTCAATACTATCTTAAATTGATGGAAAAACAACACCTTTACATCCAAATTTTTTGAGTTAGGGCGTTTTCAACATTTTAACCCGTACTTATCAACCCTTAGAAGTGACCGACTTCAACCAAAAGCTTCGGGGCGCAACTGGACCCCAAATGAAGCCCATATACCAAATTTCATCAAAATCGATCCATGGGAACTAAGGAAAGATTCGATTTTTGGATTCGAAGAACCTTGAAAAGTACGAGTAAATCAAGAAATTTTGAGGGGGTTTAATTTTTTTTTTTTCTTGGTCGATTCCAAAGGTTCATTGTTTAAAATAATAAACCAAAAAGGAAGTTACACAGCCGAACCCTGAAGTAGGGATGTCCGATACTTCAAAAGTAACGATATAATATCGTATCGATACATCTAGAAAGTATCAAAAAGTATCGATATTTTGAAGTATCAATACTTTCGGATACTTTCACAAAAATGGGTGAAATTATCGTTTATGTTTCTGTCTCAGTGTGACATCTCTTCATCACGAGGATAATAGTTAATATAGAATGAACGAAACAATAAATCACTAATTTTGTTATTTGAATCTTGTTTTTGTTTAGGCCTTTTTTTCGTATTGCACTTGTTTGGGTTAACATTTTGTTGGTCCTTCCTCGATTATGGAGGACTGCAGGTTGTCATAGAGAGCTGGAGGTGGTGGTACATCATCTTTGTTGAATTTGTTGGTCTCCCAACAATCTTCGTAGAGAAAGAGGTACTGTCAAGTAGGTGTTGAAACAGATAAAATGTGAGATGTAAAAAAGTATTGCCTCCGATACTGGAAAAATATCAGGGAAAAAAGTATCGATATGTATCAATACTTTTGGGACATCCCTACCCTGATGTATATATTGTGTGGTTCCAGATCGTGTGCCCAAATTTAAGTGTTTTGAGGACCTGGGAATCTTTTGTACAAATAAGGACAGTAGTACTTACAAGTCACTGCCTTGACATTGTTGTTGGCATTGTGTAATAATTGAAGCGATTCTTGCTTTCGACTCCCCGCTCAATATCGGGAGCCCTTCAACCGAAAAATAGGATGTTCGAAGGTGAATCGAGGATTCGTCTGCCGGTAAAGGAAGTTAACAAGGGGAATAATGAGGACCGAAGCTGAGGACTTCAAAAGGGACTGATTGCGTCACAGTGAAGACCTGCTGATTGTAGCGACGATCGCCCTCGAAGGCTGACGATCGTAGGAATAGCCAAGTGGCCGTAGCGATGGCTCGATCACGACTCATCCCGTGCACGCAACTTCTTGACATCGTGTACGTCGGCTTGTACGTGGTCCTGCCAGCTGTGGTCTCTGAGGAGGGTTTCGTCCTTGCAAGGTTTCAACAGGAATCCCGCCTTCCACTTATCCCGTCTCCCTCGTACTAGGATTTTAATGTTGCAATCCCACCTCTTGAGCAATACCTTCTCTACAATACTTTACTTTAGAAGAGGAGTCCAATTTTCGACAACACAACCTCAGTGGCCGAATGTCCAATTTGAGTCTAGTGAAAACTCAAAGACATGTTTTTCGGTTTGCTCAATTTGGAAAGAAGTTTTAGCAAATTTCCAAGGAAAATGAAGCTATTGCAACGGCCTCAAAAGTTTTAGAATGGACTTTTTTGCAAAACTTTTCCACTGAAATCCGTTTTGGAACATTTTGAAACGATCCCTGAAGGTTTTCCAAAAATCATACGTACATAATATTTTATGTGTGTGTCACTCCGCACGATAACTTGAGCAATTGTCGGGCTAAAATTGTTAGTTTTGGCCAAACAAAAGGACGAGTTCGTTAGCCAGAAATTTTGGGCAACCCTGAGTGGTCCCAATTTCAAAAATAGTCCAAAAAAACGGGGTTTTCCCGGTTTTTGTGGTTATTACTTTCACAACCATAGTAATATATGGTATATTCGGACGCAGTACAAAATTCCTAATGCCAATGCACTTTCCAAAAATGAAAATTGTCCAAAAATTTAAAAAAGTATAAACATATCTATATAACTATATCTTTGTGCATATATTTGTTGTACCCAGGAATGCATTAGCCGTGTGGGTACTCTATGAGTTTGTGGAGACGAGTAGAACGTGAATATGGACCCCTAACATCTTCAAAGCATAACCAGTGCAATGTTAGCATACAGCCTTATTAGCGAATTTTCAAGAAAAATGAAGCAATTGCGATGGCCTCAAAATTTTTAGAATGCACTTTTTCGAAAAATGTCTTAATTGAAATCCATTTTGGAACATTCTTAAGCAATCCCTGAAGCTTAAGGAGTCCCTTGACATGGTGGCGGACATTATGCCTAGAAGTTTCGCCAAGAAACACCCCTACAGATCAATCATAAGATCAGAGTAGCGGCAAATCTCCCAATGCTGTCCCAACGATCTATTCTGGTATACAGATGGATCCAAAATGGGGAATGGTACAGGGATTGGAATTTACGGGACTAATCCCAGATGGAGCCACTCAGCTCCTCTGGGAGAATATGCCTCAGTATTTCAGGCTGAAGTACTTGCAGTTAGGGTCTGCGCTGGGGAAAGTCTGCGGAGAGGACACTGTGGTGTTCACATCCACATTCTCTCGGACAGCCAGGCTGCGATCAAGGTTTTAGCCGCTTCCTCCATTAACTCAAAGTTAGTGTGGGACTGCTTCCAGACCCTCTGCTTCCTATCGCAACACAACAGGGTTTCTCTGGAGTGGGTGGCAGGACTTAGCGGAGTAATGGGAAATGAGAAAGATGCGCTGGCCAGAAGGGGCTCACTAACCCCGTTCATTTGTCCAGAGCCAGCCATCGGCATTCCCAAATCTTCCTTTAGGGCGACTATGAACCGGTGGGTCACTAATGAAACCACTAGTAGATGGTCAAACCTTAGAGGACATGCTCAGGACATGGTGGCCAAACCCAACACCAGCGCCACAGAAGTGCTGATGCGGCTAAGCCGCGAGGAAGTCAGGTTAGTGGTTGGCCTGGTAACGGGCTTTACTCCACTCCGATTCCATCTCAACCGCATTGGGGTGAACCAGAATACAACCCTCTGCAGGCTGTGTGGAGAGGCCGAAGAAAAATCCTCCCACATAATATTTGACTGCGAAGTGCTATCAAATCGCAGGTTTCACCTCCTCGGGTCACCTGCACCCATGGAGGCTTTTCCCAGCACAAATCTAGCCAAACCGCTACTGGCCCTTACCAAAGGGCTGGGACTCTTTGACTAGGAACAGAATCCGCGGAGCAGCACAATAAGCCACTAAGCTCAGCGCTTTAGGCTTCCATCACCCTGATCCGCGGATTCTTTGAAGAGTCTTCCGAGGAAGAGTCTTTGAAAATTCGCTCATTACTTAATTATTCATGTTGCATGAATGGACTTTTGACATTTTTTATGTCTTTACTTTGGCACATAAACAAAAAATGCGTTAAGAAAAGCGCGTTTTGTGATGATTTCCGCTTACAGCCGAGTCGTTGCTAGGGAAATGATACATCGTCAATCGTGTTCGTGGAAAAATCGTTCACCATCCGTCGGAAAGCCACAAATTTATGCATAATTTATATACTGCCAAAACCGCTGTAATTATGGAAGAAACTGAGACATACCTCTGAGTTAAAAGAACGGTAAACAACTTCGTGGTAAGAGTTTGTTGCACGTCAACAAATTAATAATAATTATTGAGAAAGCATTTTATTATAGGTGAGTAGCGAAGGTAGCGGGAAGCTGGGGCCGTCGGTAGTTACTGCTTAGAGCCTTCGGCTGAAATTCACGAAACATGGAACATGCTTTAGCCGTGTTTTGTTTGTTTGCTGTTTTCGTTTACAAGGAATAGATATGTAGTCTGGTTTTTTAATTTAGCTCTTTATGGGCTTGCTTATCAAATTGCTCATCATTTCATTCACGAGGTATTGAGGTATGAGGTATTTTTATTATTAAGAAATCGAAAACATCTAAAACGTCGGTGAACGCATCACAACTAAAAGCCCGCGTTCATAACAAAATCTCGCCTAGGCTTCAAGATCCTTTGATTACATTCGTAAAACGGAGATTAGGCCTCTTTTGCGATTCACACTCGTGTTTCTGATTTATCGTAAGTTCAACCCTTAAGTTCTCGTAGGGAGCGAACGGTTTGTTCAACAGAGCTCAGCGTGGTCTACAAAAATTCTAAAAATTCAATACTATCTTAAATTTTTATTCGATTTTTGGATTCTACGTACCTTGAAACGTAAACCAACAAATTTTGAGGGTGGAGGGGTTAAATTTTTTTCTTGGTCGATTCCAAAAGTTCATTATTGAAAATAATAAACCAAAACCAAGCCAACTAACAACGTCAATATGTTGGTTTCGACCGCGAATGTTGTTTACAGTTCTTTTAAATCAGAGGTACATCCCAGCTTCGTCCATATTTACAGCTGTTTTGGCAGTATATAATTTACGCATAAATTGAGGGTTTTTCAACGAGTGGCGAACGATTTTCGTGGGATGAAACGGCGATACATTTCCCTAGAAATGTCGGTTGTAAGAGAAAATCATTACTAAATCCCGCGCTACTTTCGTTACATGGTTTCGTCACTTTTTTGTCCAGTTAGGTGATGGCTAAAGCATGTTCCAAGCTGAAATTTTCAATTTACTTCTACAATACGTCCATGATATTCTATGATAATACATTGCCAATCTAACATGGCAAACTGTCAAATGTGTTTTTGGCCTTTATTTGTAAAACGCTTCGTGTTAAACCTTTCCTTGCATGCCGCAATTGAGAAAGAATACCTATTTTCTTTCTTAACCCATTTCCGGCTACTGATGCGTTTTCGCATCGACTTTCATTTTTTAATATTGAAAACAGTGGAGAATCTTCGTAGAAGAATTTTTCCTCGTTCATGCTGCTCCTAAACTCGTCAAAAAAAAAAAATTCTTCGACGTTCGGGAGCTCGATGCGATTTTAGCATTTTTTGTTGAACAGGAGGCCTTTTGGCCGAAAGCTTGGTTATGGTGGCTCAAATTCAATCCTGGGCGATTGAGCGTTCTGGGCCACGGGTCGAAACGGATTCCAGTCCATAAATACATTTTTACATTTTACCAGCAACAATAGATTGGATAAATCACATCGATTTGGAAGACTGAGGCCTCTTAAATCCCATTAAAATGTAAAATTCATAAAATTTGGAGTGTTTTCGCTTTCAATTGGTGAGCAAATTATGCCTTATTTCGGCCGCCATCCTGTAAAACTGTTCATCCTCCTCCTCTCACTACTCTATTATTTCTACCTTTGGCTTGAAATGGGTTAATGGTCTCATCTTTTCTCTCACAATTTTGAGCAGCATCTATCTTTTCCAAAACGTAAGAACTGTAGGAGGTACCCTGAGGGTACAAACCGAACTACTCCCTTCTCAATCCTTCACCGTCTGACATTTACAGGAGGTTTGATGGAGTTCGCATGTTAAATCTAGCGTTCAAACTGCAGTTGCATCATCTCGTTTCCATTTCAACGGATCTCTTCCTGTTGTAATGAAGAGTTGCAGACGCTGCGATGCGATTTGCGGTAGAATTCGTTTGAAAGGAAGATTCAAAACGGGATCTTCAATCATTACGCGATTAGTACCATTATTGTCAGAAGAAAAAAATAATCAAAACCGCAGAAACTGCTGAAATTCTTAAATTTGTTGAGTTTTTTCAACCAGAGTCTTAAATTTGGGGTTCGGTGCGTGTCATATTATCTCTTCATGCCACAAAGAAATATCCAACAACAATATTGTTAGTATAAGATTTTTTGGATAGAATCAGATCTAATACAGTCTCTTATGGTTTATTATTTTCAATATAACAAACCTTTGGAATCGACCAAGAAAAAAATTTTGACCCCCCCCCCCCCCCCCCCATAAAATTTGGTAGTGGTATTTGGTTTTCTCTTCTCAATCAAGCTTATTTTGAAGAAATTCCCTTCACACTCAATACGAAGAAATAAATAGTTGTGGGTGTCACCATAAGGAAATATGATTGCTGGTTGCTAAGGATACAAAATTGAGTACAACTCGAAGAATCGAACAACGAGAGCATAATAATATTATGCATATTATGCACATAGTGCATATTATGCACATACTGCATATTATTCACAATATTATTGCTGAAATTTGAACCTCATTTGCAATTCACACTCGTGTTTCTGATTAATAATAAGTTCAAGGTACTCAGTCGGTCGCCGTTCCTTCCTCGTTCCGGGTTAGTCTAATCTCTTACGAACCCCCATCCCCCGGCCTTCTCATACCAGCCTGATATAATTTCGTTGGGAATGCAGTGCACCACAACTCCCCTGATATCGATGTTTCACTGTTGGTCCTACTTGCTGTCAAAATAAACTTGACAGTGAGCCTTGAGAGCGAGTGTAATTGGTTGGTACTGATAGTTGAAACCGTTTTCTTGGCAGGCGAGTGATCTGTACAGAAAAATGATGAAACCATGAATAATAATTTGCAGCGTTTTTATACAGCAATTTGAAGTTTCAGATAGAAATTAGAGTACTTTGGTGCACTGATTTGTGTAAAAATGGCTGCAATCAGTTTATGATAACACCTCCAAACCACCCTCCAAATTTGAAGAAAAATCGGACCGTTTGTTTTTGAAAAATTGACGTTAATGTAAGATTTGAGCGTAAGTAGACGTCGGTTCTCTGCTAATAGGAGACTGTTTAGGCGCTAGTCCTAAAATCCGAAAATTCTATCAAAAATAGAACAATGATGTATTGGATAGATACATTTTTGCCAGAACAAGGAACACAACTCGTGAGGTGATAGGCCTTTTCCCAAAGATTCAGAAACCGTGAAAAAAAAATGGATATAAGTAAGCCAGTTTGAAAGAAAACTCTTCAATTATGGCACCTGTCGACTACTGGTACGAATCACATGTCCACTACTTGCACATCTATGTCGACCACTAATGCAAACCTCTGTCGACTTCTGAAGAAATCTTCTTTCTCACTGTCGACTACTAGTGTAAAATTAGACTTTGGAAAAATTCTTTTATTGGGTACTTTTATTAAGTTCAAATTTTTACTAAATTACTCGTTGTATCGCATGGGGAAGGGTTTTGTGCCCACTTTAAGCCGATATTAACTTGGAAAAACTCAATTTTGTAGGTTGGAGCAGAGAATAGCTGTAGAAATTTCGTTAAGGTGTCGACTACTAGTGCTCTAGTCGCTTTCTCTAGTATGTTACATGAAACTGCGTCTCTTGGAGCGAGTACAGCTATACAGAGCAGAGCAGTGTAAGTACTTCATCTCTGCTATGTGCTCGCTGTTCTGCGCCGAGATAAAAGGTGTTGAAAGAGGATGATTGAAGAAAAAACCACACACAAATCATGACTTCTTCAATCCCAAACGACAATGGACTCAGTTCATCTCGGATAACGAAGGAAGGGTCTTCTACCGGGCGTCACGCCGTCTGTGAGCGGGAGATCGTGATCGTTCCCGTCTTTGAGGAGAAATCGGGTCAAGTTCACAACTAGGCTTTAGGTCCTCCTTCAATATCAGTTATGTCACTGTGACCCACGTCCGAGATCCCAGAAGGGCGGTCGTCAGGACTGCGAGACCCTGAACTTCGGCTACATTGCGGATGATGGTCATTACTTTCCTCAGCTGATAGAGGAAAGTATTTCAACATACAGAAACCGTATTTCTCTCGAACACTATAACGTACTGAAGACAAATATAGCGTAATTTTCCACGTACAGTTTAGAACTTTAAAAAAACGCAAATTATTACACAAAGGTTGATTATTTTTCTGTGTAGATCATTCGCCTGCAAAGAACACAGCTTTGCCATTCGCCATTGCTACTTGTCGATAGTCCTTAAGAGGGTAGTGGAAGGTACTTAGAGATTGATGTTTTGAGATTAACTACTATGCATCGGATCATCTATACAATCGGGTAATGGATACGAGGAAGCTATTTTTATGCCTTTATTAAAACGAAAACAATATTACATAAAATAATACTTCTTTTAGTATTATCAAGTAAAATAATAAAGAATAGGTTTCTTACAAATGGCAGTTCCTGATCTCCAAAATTCTAAAAATTGTCCGGATCAGGAGTTGATGTAGAGAATCGTCTCAAGAAAACATCCCACTGCAGAGAAAAAAGATAAACGATTACAAGATATACGAAAATACAAACTATATACCTACCTATAATTAATTATTAAGAAGTACAGGCTGGAAGACATGGCTAATTAATCAAAATGAGAACGGGAGTCGTCTCATTATTCAAGAATTTTTCCATGACATATGAAAAGAAATCAGATTTAAACGCATTCAGAGACTGAATGCTCCGAAGATTAGGCGGAAGGATGAAAAAATCATTCCTTGGGGCAGAAACTGGCATGATTAAGTAGAAAACTAAATTAGAATTTTTTCTTGCTCAATTACTGAGGTTTATTATTGAAAATAATATCTAAACCAAAATCAACACTACAATACAAATAATAAATAAAAAATAACTAGATGCAATAATTAGTTTTGGTTTATTATTTTCAATAATAAGCCTTTGGAATCGAGCAAGTAAAAAAAAGTTAACTCCCCCTCAAAATTTGATGTTTTACGTTTCAAGGTACGTAGAATCCGAAAATCGAATAAAAAAATTTCCGTCCGTCCGCCGTACGCCGTAGGCGGCACTTTTCTTAGCAACACTGGACCGATTTGGTTCAAATTTGGTATATGGGCTCCATTTGGGGTCTAGTTGTGCCGCGAAGCTTTTGGTTGATGTCAGTCACTTCTAAGGGGTGAAAATTAAGGGTTGAAATTTTCAAGAGTACCCTAGCTCGAAAACTCTCGAAATAAAGGTATCGTTTTTTCACCAATTTTAAATAGTATTGAATTTTAAAAATTTTTGAGACCACCCGGAGCTCTGTAGGACAAACCGTTCGGTCCCTACGAGTACTTGAAGGTTTTCCTTCGATAAAACAGAATCATGAGTGTGAATCGCAAAAGAGGTCTAATCTCCGTTCAAATTTTATCTGACTAAAATGCGATCGCTGTTCATTTCTTCGATTTGTATACAGTTTTGCCTTCTGCGTAACCAGTAATCAAATTTCCATATGAGGCTTTCTATTTTTCGAATCGAGTGTGAAGCGTTTAGTTCTTTCTAATAAACTTGATTGTGAAGGTGTGAAGCAGTATGGTGTGGTAGGTCGTACCTACCAATAGTTGGTAGGTAAAAAAAATGTTGGTAGGTAAAAAACGCTGCAAATCATTGCTCAAAGGTTTATTATTTTCTGTATAGATCACCCTTCTGTATAGATCACTGGTTCTCCATCAATAGCACCTACCACCATCTGTATTCTCCCTTGACCTTCCCTCTCAAATTTCAGCTTCCTGCGTTCAATAGGATTGAAAATGGCTTCGGAGCTCACTCAGCTGATCAGTGCTCTTCCAGGCGTCTCCAGCATTCGAAGCCATTTTCAATCCTCTTGAACGCAGGAAGCTGAAATTTGATAGGAAAGGTCAAGGGAGAATACAGATGGTGGTAGGTGCTATTGATGGAGAACCAGTGATCTATACAGAAGGGTGATCTATACAGAAAATAATAAACCTTTGAGCAATGATTTGCAGCGTTTTTGAAAATGTGAGTAAGTGAACCCTTGCAGTTCATCAATCATTCCTGTGCGCCACTGAATCGCTGAAACATTTTTTTTTTTCTATTTTGTTCGAAAAGTGGATTGAATTATTCAGGTTTGTTAGCTCTTTAAGGCGTATTGTATTGAATGCTTTTGAATGCGGCCTTTCCTCCCTTGTATCCACACTCGTATGGGAAACAAGACCTGCGTTTTGCCTCGCACACCAAGCAACATTCCTTCTTCGTACGAGGCTGTTTCCAGCAAAACAAGGATGTTTAGAAAAAAAGGACCTTCCCCTCAAAAATTCCTCTTCCCACGTGGCCGTCGCTCCGTGAAAGTTTTTCAGGAATCAACACAAAAACATTCACGACTAATGTAATTTTTGGTCGTGTGCGAAAAGCCGAGCGCCGCAGGCGTCTTTTTGTCGGGCTTATCCGACTCACACGGTGCGTACGCGTCTGCGCATTCTTCGGGTTCGCCGTGCAATTAACTTCGTTCCCAAGATATCTCGTTAGTGGGGTCCTTCCAACAAGGTCGTGTCCTACGGATTGTTTTGCTCCTGGAAATCTCCATATTGCTTTCCGGTTTGAGATTCTTATGGATTGTATTTTTTCCCAAATTATATTTTTCTCTTCGGTTTGGAGGCTTCTGTTTAGTTGTCAATAAATAAAACGTCCCCATCGGAAGATCAAAGTCTGTCAAGGATTCCGAAGATAGTTTTGACTTCCACTCTCACAATAAACAGCGAAAGCTCATTCGTTCAAACAAAGCGCGTGATTACGGAAGTTTAAAACCGCCGATTATTCTTCATAGAACAGACAAAAACATATAAAAACAATAGACCGCGATTTTTCAATGTCTTGGAAATTTACTGAAGGTGAGGTTGAGAATGGCCTTATACTGTTTGCAGATTGAAAGAATGCGGATTGTTTGGTGAGGTGTCCATGTGTATTACAATCCCAAAACGATAGTCCTTCTCCTACCTGCCACTCAAGCTAGGAAAAATGAGACCGAGGGTTGTTGACTACCAACCGATGATGAAGTGAAAGGATTGATTTATTACAAGCAAAACAAAACAAAAACAGAACACTAATTTAAAAAATCCCTTACCCTTGGGAAAGTCTTATCAATTAAGAGAATATACATTCAAAAATAAAATCACGCTTCCAGTAAAGGATGACGCTTCTTTCAATTTTTTAAGGCTACTGAAGGGTAAACAGAAGGGTAAGTGAACTCACATTCGAGATAAATATCCTTCCTAACAATTGGCAAAGTGGAGGGGCTCTCTACCTTATTATGACTCGAGTAGCTCGATACCTGGATTACGATTACTGAGGCTCTTCCCTTTCCCCAGCCTGACTCAACAGGCTACCTAAGATTTTGGAACAGATAGTGGTCTATGTTAGCAGGTATACCCTTCGGGATATTGGCCAGCCGCATTCTTTCTATCTGCGAACAGTACCTAATCAATTAACTTTTTTAATAGAATCGGTAATCACTTCTTATGTCCGTTCTAGAGGGAAAAATCAAATCAATTTGAAAATTGAAAACTTATTTTTCACCTCGCTCGCACACTAGTCTCCATGGCTTTAAAATCAGCCTAATCCTGTGGAAGAAATAAAATTTATGTCTTTACTTTTTCCCGTCCCCCTCCACCCGTCTACCTACCGATCATAATATGCTTCCTCAATAATTGTTAGTTGACTGCAAAAGTTGTGAACAATTCTTTCAACTCAGGGGTATATATCAGTTTCTTCCATAATTACAGCGGTTTTGGCAGTTTATAATTTATGCATAAATTTAAGGATTTCCAACGAATACTGAACGATTTTTCTACGAACACGAATGACGAAGACAAAGTTCCGTAACAACGAGTTGGTTGTAAGTGGATATCATTAAAAATTTTCGTGAGCAATTCTCGTGACTTTTTGGTTTATTCGTTTATGTGTCTAATTAAAGACATAAATTTCTCGAATTTTTCAGTCAATCGAAGGTGAAAATCATGTAGTCTTGTCTCTCGTGTAAACCAACGATTTTGTTGGTGTTTTCGACCTTATCTCAGTAAAACGGCTACAACTCCCCGAATTTTCATGAAAATTTAAATCTGATTACACCGTTGGAAAGAGTCTAAAATTTTCTCTCCTTGATGAAAAAAAAAACATTTTTTTTTAATTATTGGGAAAACAGGTGAAAATAGGACTTGAAACGAAATATTGGTTTAATTTGTTTTTGACTGTAACAATCAAAAGTTAATTATGAATGTTGGAAAATCGAATAATCGCCCATGAAACCCGATTTTCATCAAATTAAAGTCGGGTTTCATGGGCGATTATTCGATTTTATTAAATGAAAATCGGGTTTCATGGGCGATTATTCGATTTTCCAACATTCATAATTAACTTTCGATTGATTGAAAATTTTTCAAGACGAGCCCGGAGAGGCTGCCATTGTGATACCACTGAAACAGACCCGCACCGCCGGGCGGTCTTGCGTGTTTTAATCTAATCTGCCCCTTCCTGACCCATTTCTCAGTCAAGGTCGCCTCTGACTTCTTTCTCACGATCACCTCGCGGTTTTTCTGGAGCCACCTCAAGGTCGAGTGGGAAACTGTTACTTTCGTGATAACAACCGAGCGAGCGCTCAAAATTAAGTTTTGCACGATATGCAGCCAAATGCCGAAATGTCTACGCGCCCGAAGTGAATGTCAATGAATCCTTGAACTTAAACAATTCTTGTCAAATTGCGCATTACGTGTAGGCTCTCCACCTTGGGCTCCATAAATTCAGTTTAGATGATATTTCAGAAGAAAATCGTTCTCGATACCTATCTCGGGAATATATCGATACCTTAAAGCACAAAGGTGCTATGTCCAAAAATAGAGTTTTGAGAAAAACGCAAAAGAAATTATCACCAATGCACAATTTCTAAAATAATGGCTTATTACACTAAACTCTTTAATTTCCTCAATAAATTTTCAAGCTATTATCGTCAAGAATACTCAATAGTTTTGATGAATTTGAGTTTTTCTGAAATTAAAAAAAAATTAAAAATGTGGAAGGTGGATGGACATAACTTCTTTGTGCTTTAAGGTATCGATATGAACCCAGTGAAGCATTGCAGTGCATTTTGATTTGACAAGATTTATTTATTTACGAACTAATGGGACTGGAAGCACCTTTGAGGAGGAGTTTCAATCTCAGAGGAGGCCTTCAAAAACACGCTTTTCATGTCTCACTTTTTCTTGCTTTTAAAGGAACCCCACTGAACACTAACTGATCACACTGTTTTCTGTTTTGTTATTCCTTACTACAGGTACACTACCTAAGAACAGTCCTAAAAATGACTAAAAAAATTAATTTTCTACTAATGTACCATAAAAACGTATTCTTTTGAGATAGTGCTAATGACCACAATTTAAAACGGATCATGTTCCATGTTCCGAATAATTTGTTTACACCATTTTTCTTCATTGCACACACCTAACTTGCTCGCAAGGTAAGGGAATAAGGTAAACAACGAAATGTTCAAATTATCTAACATGACAAATTATCCAACATTTTGTTGAAAACGGCGAAATTTCAAGTTTTAATGTGTTCTTTTTTTGGACGTTTATTGAGGGTCAGATCATGCAGACCTATTCACGAAGGTAAAATGATTGATTTTGGACTGTTTGAAAACAACCTACGATGAAAGTATTATTTTAGACCCTTTCACTATGGCGAAAATGGCCTTTTCTTTGGAAAACACGCTGAATATCGTATATTTTTATGTACTAAACGAATATCTCATATTGGATGTTATCTACCACACCATCAACTAACATTCGTTGTTATCAGTTTCAGGGTAAATCCCGCCGGAGGAGAATGAGAGGTGCGGAGGCCCTAATATGTAAGTAAATACAATCTTACAAACCATATTATGCCTACAGTTCTAGATGTTTCATGAAAATTGGAATCCATTTAACACGTTCGCTGCGTCACCCAAAAATTGAACTTCCCTAGGGCCTAAAAGGAGATTTTCAGACCCAATGCTCATATGTGGTTTTTCCAGTAAAGGTAGTCATATATAAGCGGAGTCCGTAAAAAGTATTAGATTTTTCTAAAATTTCAATTTATGATTTCCTGTCCATCGAGACGCCCCATGCGAAATTGGATTTGATAACCTGTCTATTGAGCCGTAAGGGACGTGTTAAAAGAACTTCCTTGACTAGAACCCTAATTCATGCAATTTTTTGGAAAATTAAAATTTAAAAAACCTCAAAAAGCTCTCTATTTGGCTCTCTAGACTTTCTTGGTACTCACGTGGAAATTGTTGATTTTTTGTCGATTTTTGGTAAAGCATACTCATACTGTACCTACTGTATGCACTGAGTATGTTTTGAAGATGTTAATAGTCCATATTCATGCCCCAATCGTCTCTACTAACTCAGTACCCACGTGATTATCATTGAGTAAACACAATTGACGAAGAGCCATTCGGTATGGCTGAGAACCAAGAGGGTTGCCAGAATGGTGCGACGGATGCGGGAGTCCCATGGATATGAACCACGTCCTCAATTGTATGAAGGGAGGCCTAATCGCACAGGGACACGACCTGAATTGTATGAAGGGATGCCTGATCATACAGAGATGGCCTGGTTCGAGACGAATGCGCCAAGATAGCAAGCCTCGCATAGAATGGTGTCGTCACAGAACCAGTTGTTCGTGAGAGTGCTGATGGCATCCCCGGCCTGGTGGCAGACATGAAGGTATATGGTGTATGGGACTGAGACCTGCTTTTTTTATACCCGCGTTGTAAACGCTGACGCAGTCTCTTGCACTTCCACGGACTTGCCTACCATCTCTCGCCATGCTGTCCAAGCCAAACACGCAAAATACGACAGAATAGCCAAAGATCTGGGAGGGTCTTTCACGCCACTCGTAATTTCATGCGATGGACCATTACATAAAGAGTATGATGTTTTTCTCAAGAATGCCTCCCTACGCCTTGCCAACAAATGGTCCAAATCCTAAGCTCAAGTGAAGATGTCGACGCGAGTGAAAACGCAATTTTCCGTTCACCGAGCGGTTTCCATGAGGCTAAGAGGCCCAAGGAAACAAGTCCGAGGACTCGGGCTGGAGGACGGATCTTGGCTCCCAAAAGATTAACGCCTTACACAAGCACGCTCGTATGCTCGCAAAAAAACCCATTTGACATAAATCAATTTGAATATTTGGCAAACTTTTGGTGTACCAATTTGAACTTTTGGCAAATCCATTACATTTCGACAACTACTGGAGTCCTTGTTCACCTTTTTAGGACGTCCCACAGTAAGACTTGGGCGTCCCTATGCGATCGATCTGGGGTGAAGTTGGACAACACTCAACAGAAAAAAAAAATAACCACACAGTAATCCGTTTTAGACCATTCTGAATCCAAATCCGCGAAAAAAAACCATAGGTGTATGTCTGTGTGTGTGTGTGTGTGTATGTGTGTGTGTAACAAAATCTTGTGTACACTGCACAGGCCTTAGTTCTCAACTGATTTTCTTGGTTCTTTTTTTGTTCGTCGCGGAAAACTATCTAGTTGTGCACTACGTCGCCGGAATTTCGAATTTTGCCTTTTAAGGGGAGGAAAGGGGGGGTTAATGCTCGAAAAACGTGCGTTTTTGGGCATAATCTTGTGTACTCTGCCCAGGCCTTAGTTCTCAAACGATTTTCGTGGTTCTTTTTTCGTTTGACGCGAAATACTGTCTAGTTGTGCACTACGGCGCCGGAATTTTTGATTTTGCTTTTTAAGAGGGGGAAAGGGGGGGTTAATGATTAAAGAACGTGCGTTTGCGTGCGTAATCTTGTAAACTCTGCCCAGGCCTCAATTTCCAACCGATTTGCGTGTTTCTTTTTTTGTTCGACTCAAATAACTTCCGAGTTGTACATGATTTTACCAGAGTACCAAAATTCGCAAGGGGAGGGGGCGAGTGGGGGGATAGTATTCACAAAATATCCGATTTTTCAATATTTCGGTTCCTTTACTGCTTACTAATTGTACCCAAGCTTTGAAATTGAGGAAAAATTCTCATTATACCTCCGGATTTTCATGAATTATTCTCTGTTCCACCATGGAACTAATAGTGGTGCAAGCATGGTGCCAGTACATGGTGCCATGATGCCATAAACCGCTTATTTCGTGTTTTTTTTTTTTTTTTTTTTTTTTGTGTTTCACCTTGAATACGGATGAGAACTTTGACGGACTGCAAACTAAAACTAACAGATGAAAGTTCAATGTTACGACGTGTTTCCGCTTTGGTGCCAGACTGGCACCATTGTTGGCGTTGGGTGGTGGTGTGTGTGTGTGTGTGGGGGGGGGGGGTGAACTCGAATTCGCATGTTGGGTATCGTAGATCATGGATTTTAAAATGCTCTTCAGATTCGAGGTTCCCACGCCGCCAGAAATGTTAAGGTGGATAATGTTGGGGGGGGTCAGTATTTCTTGCCTAAAGTAATAAATAAATTACATCGAGTGAAACAGTTTTATCACTTACCAACTGGTTAAACTGATCTAATGCTTATCCAATGGGACGTCCCCTGGAATGCATGCATTACTAAACAATATGTTTTACTTCTACAATATTCAAAAAAGTGATTTTTCTCTCTCTCTAAAAAAAAAATAAACGTTTTTGGTTCTGGCGAATAAACGCATCTCTGGTCTTAAACCAATTTTCAGTCATTTTTGGGAAATTTTTGTGTTTCTGGAGCAGTGGGTACTTCAATCTAAAATTTATATTGCTAATTATATTTCAATGATCATGACAGTTATTTCCACAAAAAATGTCAACATAGTACTTAAGTACCTACCCTAAAAATATATTTCTAAACATTTTGAATCCGTCGCAACAGCTTCATGTTCTTCAAAACTTGCAGCTGCTATGGGACATAAATTTTGTGTCCCGTTTTCACTCAACTTTCCTTGAACCAAATGGATTAGGGTTAAAACGGGACTATCGTATTATAGGAGAACAGAAAAAAAACTCTCTCATTCTGGTCAGATAGGAAAATGCTAGATGTGAACCGGGATCCGGAAAAAGGTCGTCTCATCACTGAGGGACCTCCTTCTTGTTCGGGGGTGTTCTGAAGTCAGTCAAAAAGGGATAGAATTTGCTATTTGAGTTCATAACCCGTATTTTTGAAGTTCTGAGACTTGCTTGTCTCCGTTACTCTGTTCTAACAATCAACAATCTGTGGGCTTTTACTAGCAACATACAAATTGGTTTTGAGTGGCTTTTTGCTGAAGTGCTCTCGAGATGGTTATCTTTATTCCCGCTCCCTTGCTTAACAATGGGCTCCCCTAAATGAAGATTGAACCAAGGTGGGCAGATTCCAAGAAAAAACATTCGCTTAGTACACAAGCCGTTGTGACCCACCAACATCGATGACGAAAGGCTGCCAAGTAGGGTGGGCAGTAAGCTTCTTCAACTGATGATTGACTGTGATAATATTGGCATAAATAGAATAAGTTAGTGATTTAAATAATTTATTTAAACAGGGTGGATACGATCGAGTGTGACAAATGAAATTAGGTGAAAGTACGTATGAAGTGGAGCAGATTGCCACCCAACACACCGTCCCAGCTCAATCCGTTGCCAAATATGTGATTTTTAAAGCTTTTTCGTGCCCATTCAAACCCAAATTTATCCTCCTATGAACAACTTTCTCAACTGTCGACCACATTGTCGAAATCAGCATCGAATTTTCTGTATGACTAGTGTGCCGACCTTGTTGAAAAGTATCTAGTAAGAACGACAGTAGTAGCTCAGATAATGACAATTTTAAAAAACGTAAAGTTTTGGTAGGTTAACTTTGAAAATTCACCACTTCTAAATAAATTCCGCTAGCTGTCAAATTACCCAAAAAACTGAAATTTAATCAGTTTTCCAATTGTGCTCCCAATTTTGCAATTATTTTCGAATTTCATGGAGTTATTGCGTTTATAATGCAAAAAACGTGACCTTATTCAAATAAATTATACGATTGATGAGGAACACAGCTACAAGCCATCATCTTGATCCGAGTCCCCAACTAACCTCCGAAGTTTGTTCATAAATGGGCCTTTAGTCTCGAGTCACTAAGAAATCTTGGTATTTTGATTAAATTCATAGTATGTATGAATTAGCACAAGATGGTCTTTTAAGAATTCGCCTCACTTGTAGGTATGCTAACTTCCTTCTAATACCGCAACCATAGATCGCTCTGCGTCGTTCGTCATTCTGTGCTTCTTGGAAAACACATTTTCACGCATAAAATCCAATTTTAAAAGCCCGAGAAAATCAAGTAATATTTTTGTGATGAAAATCACAATTTCTAGTTCGCCCTGAAGCCGAAGATTTCAAATAAAAGAAATATTTTCAATGAAATAAGTAGCCACCCTCCTGATTCTTGAGAGGAAAATGGGGGGTGCGCCTAATTTTTTAAAAGTTTTTAATCGAAAATAGACCTCATCCTGAGAATTTTAACACCAGCCCCTCCCGCCTGGGCGGAACCCCCCAGCCCACTGTGACGTCATAAACATTCGAAACTTTGAAAAATCATAGAAAAAGATCTACTCATCCAAAAAGAGAACGGCTGATGTCAAAATTCTCAGAATGAGGTCTAGTTTAGATAAAAAATAACAACAAACAGTTTTTCCGACCCATGCGCACCCCATTAGTACCACAATATTGATAACTACAAATTTCCTTAGTGCACTCTATCTCATTTCCCTCGATTCAAATGTGACCATTTAACTAACAAAAATTACTTTCCATTTTAATACTTGTTTTCGAACTCTAAAAATTTCTATTGTAACTTGCAGTTATTCAATTTCAAGTGTCATGAAACTTAACATTTAGTTTTTCTCGAAATCAGACCTTTGGGACTCGGGCGGTTTCCCCCCTTTTCCCCTCATTCACGGTCGTGTTTAATTTCTTATTCATAAATTGAGAATTCTCAGTGAGAGTGTTTCAAAAAGGTGCAATATATGGGCTATCGGAGGATCTAGAATTCTGATCCCTAACTGGAGTGAAAACCAACACCTTTTACAAGCAATGTTTCTTTTGAAACATTCGAGGATTTTGGATTATTATTTTCAATAATGAACCTTTGGCATCGACCAAGAAAAAAAAATTTTAACACCCCCTCAAAATTTGTTGGTTTACGTTTTAAGGTACGTAGAATCCAAAAATCGAATAAAAATTTGGCCGTCCGTCCGCCGTACGCGGCACTTTTGCCACTTAGCATTGACCGATTTTGATGAAAATTGGTATGTAGGCTCCATTTGGGGTCTAGTTGTGCCCCGAATCTTTTGGTTGATGTAGGTCACTCCTAAGGGTTCCAAAACCAATTTTGAAATTTTGAAAACTCCCTAACTCGAAAAATTTTGCTATAAAGGTATTATTTTTCCTTCAATTTAAGATTCTATAGAATTTTTAGAATTTTTCGAGACCACGCGGAGCTCTGTAGGACAAACCGTTCGCTCCCTACGAAAATTTAAGGGTTTATATTGAAATATATATATATAAATCAAAACACGAGTGAGAATCGCAAAAGAGGCCTAATCTCCGTTCAAATTATAGCAGACCAAAATGCGATCGATGGTTGGTGATTTTGATTTTTTTTTATCTTTTTTTGATTTTTTTTTTTGATTTTTTTTTGATTTTTTTTTTCTCTCTCTTCATATTGGATGGTTGGTGATTTTGTAGACGAGTGATCTATATAAAAATAATAAACCGTTGTGTAATAATTTGCAGCGTTTTTTTTTTTTTTTTTTGTAATGCAATAATTGTAAGACAAGAATCTCCTAGAGAAGAAACCGTTTATTCAGTTATGTTTTCATATTTTTCTCTGGCAATTATTGCTCAATTTTGATGATTTCAGCGGTAATCTTTCAGTTTTTAAATTCCCTAGGCCAATGCACTAATAAATTTCTAAAATCCTTGAAAATGTCAAATTTTGCTACATTTTTAAAAGTTTTTACTCCTGCAATTCAGGGAAATACTAACCCGGAACGAGGAAAGAACGGTGACCGACTGAGACCCCCAGGGCGTGATCGATTACTTCCATCGATCAATGAGTTTATCTTCTCACTCTCACTAAGACAAATAACCGCGTCTAGCTAATCACCTACTTTACTTACCTTCACTCTCAGAAGCTATGAAGTAATGTTTTTTCCAGCCACTGCCGCTACATTCTCACAAACCTTTATTCTCGGGCTTCCGTAAGAAGAAAAAAACATAATTAGAAAAAACAATAGGCGCCCAACTAGCCGAGGAAAGTCACTTGAACGCACTTAACTTGGGTATTGAGCAACTCAATCCTTCCAACTCGCTAGGATTGTACAAGGACGAGGCCGATAATCATCGATGTTTTCGGTACTGAGTAGGTAGTTAGACAAGATACCTGTGTGGTACCTATTTGCATGACGATCGTTCCCAGTCTCATTGAATCACGACGAGGTGGAGAATTCAAAGGAATTATGTTTTCAACTGGCATTTCTCTCATCAGAGTTCTTGTATAATTAAAAGCTGGAAAGAACCTTCTATGAGAACAATAGAAATATTGAGTGTTAAATCAATTTATGGAGTTGTAGAACATAGCAAGAGAACTTTGAACTTTATTATAGTAAAATTAAGCATTATGCTTCCAAATAAATATATGCTACCAATTACTAATACTTTTGCTGCCAAATAAATAAGAACAAGCGAGAAATTATTGTAATTTGTTCAGGGCCACCCAAATAAGAAGTAACATATCACTTATAAAGTAGGTAAAGTAAAGTAAACAATCCCATGTTGAATTTTCGTCCGACAGTCATTCATGGCGTCGAGGACGACATCAGCTGTCTACCAAAGGGAAGATCAGAATTGATTTTCATGATTTCGCTGATGCCTACATATTGTCTCACCCCCTTGAGTGGAAAGTTGTGGAGAGGGGTGGTCCGATGCGATCACGATTATGAATTCAGTAATTTATACAAGTAACTCAGCTATGAATAAGGTGTAGAGAGTGCGACGACGGTTTTCAAGTTTTATTTAACTTTTGGGAGAAAAAAATGCGAAATAATGATACGGTTTTCAGTTTTTAGCTTAAAGCGCATAATGGTAAATTTTACAGAACATTTCACGATACCAAAGTTGATCAGCAAAAAATATTGCTTCGAATCATCTACTCAAAAGTCAAAATCGGTTGTCAAAGATTGTCCAAACGTGGCTGAAAAGTAGATTGCGGTCACGTTCAAACAACAGTACCCAAAAAATGGATACTCCCGCTAAACAATTCTGCACATGTACCAAAGATGAAGTAGACACTCAAATTCTCCGTGAGGAGAGCAAATAAATTTTAAAATTCTTTAAAAAATCTTAAAATGCTTTCTATCTACCTCCGTAATGCCTTACTTTGTCATATTCTACGTATGCATATTCAACGTATTGCAAAACGCAAACCATCAAATTTTGAGGGGGGTTAAAAAAATGTTTTTTGTTCGATTCCAAAGGTTCATTATTTAAAATAACACACCAAAATTGTATAATCTGAAACATTTTCGGAAATATGGTTTCCAATATTATTGATTAATGACACAAATTGTATTGTTCCAGGTGTTCTGGGAGCCCTTCAAGTTGTTACGGTAAGAAATTTAAATGACTGCCATTGCACATTCATGAAAGATAATCAATGATGAGTGCTTATTATTATTGCATTATTGACATTGTCCTAATCAACGCATTTTAAATCGTTGCAGGCACAGAATGGGTATGTCTACGACAAGCCTCAAAATCCTCTGATAGCTGGTGGTGGTAGCACAAGTAGGCCAGGCCTATCCACGCCATCAGGCTTTCAGTTGCCGAGTACAACTCTAAGACCAGGAACAGCCCAGCCAGGATATCCAAGCCAGCAGCCAACAGGACCTTCGAGTTCAGGCCCAGGTGGATACCCATCAGGACAACCTGGGCAACCTCCGTCGTCAGGAGGTCAAGGATATCCAGGGGGTCAGCCATCGGGGCCATCCTTTCCAAGTGGTCCACTCGGAGACGAATATCCAAGCGGACCTTCATCACCAGGACAGTCACCGAGCCAACAAGGTCGTCCAGGAGCGCCAGGACAGTCTGGAAGGCCAAGCATACCTAGTCAACAACCAGGTCAGCAACCAGGTTACCCTTCAGGACCATCAGCACCAAGTTCTCAAGGAGCAGGAGGAGCTTACCCTGGGCAATCTGGAGCTCAACAACCTCAAGGTTATCCATCAGGACGTCCCACTGGTCCTGCTTTCCCCCCTGTTGGAGGAGCATTGACTTCAGGTCCTTCAGCTGGGACACCAGCACCAGGGCAACCAGGCTATCCAGGTG
This sequence comes from Apolygus lucorum, assembly GCA_009739505.2. Classification (NCBI taxonomy): domain Eukaryota; kingdom Metazoa; phylum Arthropoda; class Insecta; order Hemiptera; family Miridae; genus Apolygus; species Apolygus lucorum. Next base: position 2,665,965 of record CM019183.2, read on the forward strand.
GGCAGTCTACGGGGCCATTAGCTGATGAATACCCTGGAAGTCAAGGAACAGGACCTGGTGCTCAAGGACCCGCTTCTCAATTCCCTGGTGGACAAGGACAAGGACCATCGGTACAATACCCTGGATCTACAGGCCCACAAGGACCTTCTGCTCAGTACCCAGGTGGACAAGGACCCCAGGGGCCATCAGCACAATACCCAGGTGCACAAGGACCTTCTGCTCAATACCCAGGTAGTCAAGGATCTCAAGGGACTTCAGGACAATATCCTGGATCTCAGAGACCTCAAGGACCATCTCTCCAGTATCCAGGTGCACAGGGTCCACAAGGCCCATCTGCTCAATATCCAGGAGCTCAGGGACCACAAGGTCCATCGGCTCAGTACCCAGGTGCGCAGGGACCACAAGGCCCATCTGCTCAGTATCCAGGGGCACAGGGACCACAAGGTCCATCGGCTCAGTATCCAGGAGCCCAGGGACCTCAAGGTACATCCGCTCAGTATCCAGGAGCACAGGGACCACAAGGCCCATCTGCTCAGTATCCAGGAGCACAGGGACCACAGGGTCCATCAGCTCAGTATCCAGGAGCGCAGGGACCTCAAGGTCCATCTGCTCAGTATCCAGGAGCGCAGGGACCTCAAGGACCATCATCTCAGTATCCAGGATCTCAGGGAGCTTCTGGTCAATACCCAGGGGCACAGGGGCCATCTTCTCCATTCCCAGGTAGTCAAGGACCACAACAGCCATCTGCACCATTCACAGGAAGCCAAAGACCATCTTCTGTTGGAGGTGGCCAAGCAGGCAGTACAGGACCCAGCTCTTTTACAACTGGACAGGCGGGAGGACAGGGACCTAGCTCGTTTACCACTGGACAGGCCGGAGGTCAGGGACCATCTTCAGTTGGAGGAGGACAAGCTGGAAGTACTGGACCAAGCTCTTTTACTACTGGACAGGCAGGAGGACAAGGACCAAGTTCTTTTACAACAGGGCAAGCTGGTGGACAAGGACCTAGCTCTTTCACCACTGGACAAGCAGGAGGTACTGGACCTGGCTCTTTTTCGACTGGCCAGGCTGGAGGTCAGGGACCCAGCTCGTTTACTACAGGCCAAGCAGGAGGACAGGGACCTAGCTCTTTTACCACTGGACAAACAGGAGGACAAGGCTCAGGATTCATTCCAGGGCGGCCAGGTGCACCTAGTGGTAGCCAAACTGAGTATCCTGATGATGGCAGCTACCCTGGAGGAGACTACTCTGCTATACCTGGCGAACCAGAAATTGACTATCCTGTATTCTCTGAAATTCCTGAAACAGCTTTCACGTGCGAAAGTCAGCAATGGCCTGGTTACTACGCAGATGTTGAGGCCAGATGTCAAGTTTTCCATATTTGTGCCAATAACAAAACATACGACTTCTTATGTCCCAATGGAACCATTTTCCATCAAGAATATTTTGTTTGCGTATGGTGGAATCAGTTTGATTGCAGCACTGCTCCAAGTCTATACAATCTCAATGAAAAGATTTATGATTATAGTATAATGGGTAGCCCTGGAGCAGGTTTGATTGGCGGGCAGGGACCTTCTGGCCCAACTGCATCATTCGGACCTTCTCAAGGACCACAAAGTCCATCAGGTGCTTTAGGAACTGCTCAAGGACCTCAGGGACCAACTGCATCCTTTGGACCATCTCAAGGACCTCAGGGACCAACTGCCTCATTTGGACCATCACAAGGACCTCAGGGACCAACTGCATCCTTTGGACCATCACAAGGACCTCAGGGACCAACTGCATCCTTCGGACCATCTCAAGGACCCCAGGGACCAACTGCCTCATTTGGACCATCACAAGGACCCCAGGGGCCAACTGCATCATTTGGACCATCACAAGGACCCCAGGGGCCAACTGCATCATTTGGACCATCACAAGGACCCCAGGGGCCAACTGCATCATTTGGACCCTCTCAAGGACCTCAGGGACCTACCGCATCATTTGGACCATCTCAAGGACCACAAGGACCATCAGCTCAATACCCTGGTTCACAAGGACCCCAGGGACCAACTGCATCATTTGGGCCATCTCAAGGGCCCCAAGGACCATCAGCTCAATACCCTGGTTCACAAGGACCCCAGGGACCAACAGCATCCTTTGGGCCATCTCAAGGACCTCAGGGACCCACCGCATCATATGGACCATCCCAAGGACCCCAAGGCCCAACTGCATCGTTTGGACCATCTCAAGGACCTCAGGGACCCACTGCATCATATGGACCATCCCAAGGACCTCAGGGACCTACTGCTTCATTCGGACCTTCTCAGGGACCTCAGGGTCCCACTGCATCATTTGGTCCATCTACTGGCCCACAAGGGCCATCTGGACCTGCAGGACCACAAGGACCTTCAGGGCCATTGGGTCCTCAAGGGCCATCAGGACCACAAGGTCCATCTGGCCCTACTGGACCCCAAGGACCATCAGCTCCTTATCCTGGCTCACCTATCACGCCCTCTGGCCAGTTCGCCCAAGGACCATCACAATATCCTGGTTCTCAGGGACCCCAGGCACCATCATCCCAGGGCCCCTACCCAGCCGCTCAAGCGCCAAGCTCCTACCCCGGGTCACGACCTGGACCCCAAGCTGACGTCCCACAAGGACCTTCCCCTCAATACCCAGGATCTCAGGGACCCCAAGCTGACGTTCCACAAGGACCTTCCCCTCAATACCCAGGATCTCAAGGACCTTACCCAGGACCCCAAGCTCCAAGCTCGTACCCAGGAAGTACAGGTACTAGGCCAGGACCTCAAGCTGACACACCATCCAGCTCGCCAGCGGAAAAACCAAATCGTGAATACCTTCCTCCTTACAGACGGTAGTGTACATTCGAATTCATGGACTTGTAACTTAATAATAATCTTAATTATTTATGACTACATATACATAAATCGCAATTGTAAGATATTTAAAAATGTCAGAATGTATGTGTAAATGAGTGCTCAAATTTTTGTGAATTTTGATAACCTACTTTGTATATGACTGTTCAAAATATGTTCAAACAATATTTGTTTAAGCTTTAATTTTGTAATCTTAAAATCATTGTTGCCATAATAAAGATGGTAAATGTTTTGTAAAACTTCACTTATTTCTACCAATTCCTGTGATAATACGTAATAGTATACCATGAAACTATAAAATTCTAGCATTAGAATCATTAAATTAGGCTGCCAAATACCAGAAAGAGAACATTGTCTGATCTTAAAGTGGGTTCATACTAACAAACATCTTGTTATGTAGGTACCACATAGCTCAGGGAAACAATTTAGGCAAAAAAAATTCGAAATTAGGTATTTATTGTAAGTAGAGAGGTACTAAACTTATAAAATTTATCTAATAATACGAAACTCTAAAGGTTAACTTGTGAATAATTTGGAAAGGTAACCTAAACCACATATTGTTCGTCGAAAGTAGAGACTAGTGGGTCGCACCAGTGTGTTCTTTGAGGAGGAAGTAAATCCAAACCTGACCGTCATTAAGATGAACCAGCTCTTTGTGAGTTATCAGCATGGTTGCAGCTGTTCCGTACATGAGCGTTGGGATCCCTAGCAAAATAAAAGTTCGGGGTGAGCCAATTAGGACATCGACGTCGACAACAATATTTTGGATTTTGAAAAGTTCAAAATTGGAGAGCATACAACCAAAAAAAAATCAGAAAAGCCCCAATAGTGCAGCACGAAGAAGGAGCAAATTTTTCAAAATTTCCATTTTTTTTACTACGAAAACCTCAAAAATACTCTACTTGTCTCCCCGGATTCATTTAGAACCTACTCACACATGTAAAATGTTGATATTTTCGAATTTCGTTATACCAAATTACCATACCGTATGCACAGAGTATGTTTTGAAAATTTTAGTTCATATTCGTTCTCTGCTCGACTCCACGAACTCATAGAGTACCCACTCGGCTATTACAAGGGTTGTTCAAAAGTAAGTTCCGACATGCTAGGCGAAATTGGAAAAAAAAGAAAAGTTAAAAAAATATATATATTTGTATTCGGCAACATCTAAACTATTTTTCTACATAATCGGTCATTCTTTCCAAGAATTTTCGATAACAGTATTCCAGTTTTTTTCAGTCCGATGGAGTAGGTTCCAATTTCCATCGAAATTGTGTATCCAGCCGTGAACCGCATCCTTAACATATCCATCCGTCCTGAATTTCATTCCTCCCAGGTGGGTTTTGAGAGCCGGAAATAGGTGGAAAATCGCTTGGTGCTAGGACTGGAGAATAGGGAGGGTGGGGAAAAACATCCCAATCAAATTTATTGAGTGCTCCCAAGAAAGTCAATGTCGAGCATTCCGCCGGGAAGGTGATGGCTACAGTGTTTTGGGACTGTAAGGGTGTCCTGCTGGTTGATCACCTCGACAGAGGCACAACCATAAATGCAAAGAGGTCTTGCAGTGTCCTCACAGAATTGAGAAAGGCAATAAAAAACTAGAGGCGAGGAATGTTGAGCAAAAAAAAACCTGCGGACGGCTGGAGATGTTGAGGATGCGGTTCACAGCTGGCAACGCAATTTGGATGAAAATTGGAACACCATCGGACTGAAAAAACTGGAATACCATTATCGCAGATGCTTGGAAAAAATGGGCGATTATAAAGAAAAATAGTTGTGATGTTGCTAAATACAAATTTTTTTTTGTAACTTTCTTTTTTTTCCAATTTTTCCTGGCATGTAGGAACTTACTTTTGAACAACCCTCATATTAATTAATTACATTTTTGAGTAAGACAAATATACTGGGTACCCAACCAGACGAAACCCCCCATCTAAAGTTTCTGTGGTAACTTTTTTTTTTTATCATTATCATTTTTTTTAATCTGCATTTCTTTTAACGATCTCAAATAAGACTACATTTTAAAATAACGTTGATGTGCGTCGCGCACGTGCACAACGCGCAACGTGGTCATATTTGAGTTCCTTAAAAAAACGCTGCAAATTATTACACAAAGGTTTATAATTTTTCTACATAGATCACTCGTCTGCAAAGAACACGGCTTTGCCATTGTCACCAGATTTACCAACTTGAAGGAAAACATAGATTGCATTTCGGTCAGCTAAAATTTGAACGGAGATTAGGCCTCTTTTGCGATTCACACTCGTGTTTCTGATTTATCGAAAGTCCAACCCTTAAATTCTCGTAGGGAGCGAACGGTTTGTCCTACAGGGGCGCGTGGTCTCAAAAAGTTCAAAAAATTCTATACTATCTCAAATTGATGGAAAAGCAATATCTTTATATCAAAAATTTTTTTAACTACATCAAGCAAAATCTTTGGGCACAACTAGACCCCAAATGGAGCCTACATACCAAATTTGTATTCGATTTTTGGATTCTATATACCTTGAAACGTAAACCATCAAATTTTGAGGGGGGTTAAATTTGTTTTTCCTGGTCGATTCCAAAGGTTCATTATTGAAAATAATAAACCAAAAGGGGTCTTTTCGACATTATCTCATATCAGACAGAAAGCATTAATTAATGTTAAAATTATCAATGACACTAGAAAAAAGTTGACGTGATCTCTCCAAGGTAATTTTAATCAGAGCACTCTATTGGACGTACGAGAAACAAAGTACTTTTACCTCCACCACGTCTAGCGGGAGTTGCCACCTCCAGTGCAGAAACCTCCTAGTAAACAAAACCTACATAGGCCAAACCCATTCCTACTTGAAAGTTAGATTACATTACCATTAATATTCCTTTTCCATTCACGTTTTGGACTCGATTTTTGCTACAAAAACGTCAAAATCCTTATACAAACGAGAATTTAAAGAAATTTTGGCCATTGATAGACAAAACAGCAGTTATAAACGAGAGAACAGATGTCGAAATTTAAACAAGAATGCAACTCTCCTTCCATTAACCCATCAAGGCCATCAACAACCATTCAAACCTAGGATAACTAGGACTTCTTCATGACCAAAAGCACATACATCTCTACCCTATAGTCTATTCCTACCGATTGTTCCCTACTGGCCAACAGTTTACCTTTCCAACCTAAATCAGTTGAGAAATGACGGCCGACCTCAAAAGAAAAAACCTCAGAAATTTCAAATTTTTACATGCAACATTTTTTTTCATTTTCCTCTAAGATTCACAGGAAACTAGGTTTGGAGAGTGGACTACACAGTAAAAGGACGATAGAGTAGGAATCACCCATTTTTATCACTGAACAATAATTTTTACTGTATCATAAGTGAATCTTGAGATATTACACTGTAGTTGTAGTAAGTAGGTACCTACAGAGAAAAAGTATCCACCTAAAAAGTTTTCGATATTATTGTCGAAATCTGTGACCTGTTCAACTCTACTCGCTTCGAAGCCGACAGAATCAAGAGAACTTGGAAGGTCGGATGAGAAACAACAATGAATACCCACATAAAACGATTTATTATTAACGTTTCCCACAATATAAGCAGGTAAAGACAACTCAAATAAACCTAATAATGGCACAATGTAAGTCAAAGATGACGTGGACGATAAATTAATTATAAGGGATTTAGATATCAACAAAATTCTTCCGAAATATTTATCTGCCTCCATTTTCGTAAGATTATAACAATTCAATATAAATATTTGGAATCACCGTGATAAAACACTGTAGGTATCAAAATATGCGGAGTTGTAACATATTACTTAGATAGTTATCAAACTCGCGGTATCAAGCAGAGCGAATGAAGATTTTTTTTCATTTTGAAATCACAATTTACTAGCAGATAATAAATAGTATCTTTACCTATATTTTGTACATTTCCAAATATTGCTTCAACTCAGCAGGTACCTAGTTTATGACACAACATGGTACAAGTAAACTGTAAATTAGTAATGAGACTGATTTTTTAGCGTGGAACATGCTTTAGCCTTGGACTAACTACCCAAAAAGTGTCACATGGGAGGGAGGGTGACGGGCTTGTGTCACGCAGGGGTTATTCTCCACCCATACAACCCATACCTAACCCGCCGAAAAGCGCGGCTAAAGCATGTTCCATGTTTCTAGAATTTTAGCCAAAGGCACATTTTTTATTCGAAAAGAAATACCATTTTTTATTTAACCTCAAAATCATTTCCTTCTAGAGCCACACAGTCCTTCATAGCAGCGGTGGAACTCAGCTACTGGAATATCCTGGTAGGTACAGGATAACGCTGTTCATTTACAGCACTTTGAATGTTCTCGAATGTCCCGAAAATACAAAGTGAGTTTTTCTTCTTACTCAGGCAAAAGAAAACTTAACTCCAGCAGGCCTATGGAGACAGTTTCGGTGGTTTAAAAAATTTTCAGAAAAGAGAGTCTATTGAAGATGAACCTCAAAGCAGAAGGCAAACAAATGAAAATGTCGGCAAAACTTGTGCATGCAAATCTTCATTTGACAGCTGAATAGTCGGGAAAGAGCTGAATTTGACTCAAACCACAGTTGATCTAATTTTGACCAATGAACTAAAAAAAAAAAAGAAGAGAAAAATGAACTCAAAAATGGTTCTAAAAAAAACCTTTTGCAGAACCAAAAGAAACAGGAGGAAAAGGGACCATGACTTTTTAGATTTTATTGAAATTGAACCTCTTTATTCCTAGAGGTGTGTTGGAACAGCAGTGCCCTACAGTTGAACCAAGTATCATTCAGTAATGGTTCCATGCAATGACTAAAACTCGTCCCTTACGGGTCAAGTTCCCTTACCAGAACAGCTACCTGGAGTAGAAAGCATGAAACTGAAATAATAACCGTACCCATAACAGTACAGTTCTATTTACATATCGTATCATGTAACGGCTCTGAACTGGGAAGGGATCTTCTGGACAATTTAGCATGGAAGTTTTCTCCAGTTCTGTTCCATGAACTGGGAAGCGCTCTTACTGATTCCATGGACCAAGAAGATATACTATCATGTAACGACACAGAACCGGGAAAGGATCTTCTGGACAAATTAGCATGAAAGTTGTCTCCAGTTCAGCTCCATGTACCGGGAAGGGCTTTTACCTTTTTTTTTACGATACCATTCCACAGACTGAGATGGTATCGTATCATGGAACAGCTCAGAACTGGTAAGGAATCTTCTGGACAAGTTAGCATGGAAGTTGTCTCCAGTTCAGTTCCATGTACCAGGAAGCGCTTTTACCGATTCCACAGACTGAGATGGTATCGTATCATGGAACAGCTCTGAACTGGGAAGGGATCTTCTGGACTGGTTATTCTTTCCTTGATATGATTGGCCATCATTATTTAATGATTGTCTCTTTATTAACACTTCTTGAAAATGGGATTTGACCATGTTTGGTAAGCAGTACCCGTAATGGAACTGTACCAGTAATTTGGAACAGTTACATCTTTGTCACCATAACCTGGACTGACACCCCCCTACTTATTCTCATGACTAGAGTCTTGTCTACTTATTTCTCTTCCCGAGATTGAAAAAATCATTTCAAGGAAACTCATTTAAGATTTTATTCCAGTATCAGAGTTTCAGAAGGAAGTTATTTTGAAGGTGATTATGTAAAATTATTGAAATTCTATTAAAAACATTTTTTTTTAATCAGTCCCATTACTTAACCCATTTTACATACTTTGTATATTTTACAAACTGCAATTTCCATTTAAATATGCAGTAGGTAAATATGTGAGGTGTGAGGTAAGTAACAAATTCTTGTGGAAAAGTCAAAATAAGTAATATCTAGCAAAGTTTTCATGTACACGAAATTTAAATTTTAAAAACTTATAAATGAATCCACTGAACACAAAGCTTTAAATGAATGAAGTTTCAGTCTAACACGAGTTTTATGAATGTTTTATATAACGTTCATAAATAATATCACCCATTTGAACTAGATAATGAAGATTAGGAAATGATAGATACCGAAAAAAGTAAGGTGCCAACTTCACAACAGTCACAACCATTCAGAACAACCTCTACAACCCACAAGTAAGTAATGTCTCATAAGTTATTTAAAACTGAAATTAATCACTTGAAATTGCCCAGTTTTTGATCTGAAATCTTACAAGGCTCATCCGAGACAGTTTTGACGCAGAACTTTATTTGATTTTTTTTTTTTTTCTTTTTGGTTCCTACTGTCATTAAGGATATCACAGGTTGTAAAGTCTGCTCGAGTGCCAAAACAGCCTCTATTTACATTGTTTATCGAAGAGTTGATGTGAATCACCGATCCGGATTATTTAGTACACAATGATAGATATTTAACATAAATCCGTAAAGATAATAGCGAAAGAAAATCGATATTTTTCCCACGATGAATCGAAACAACGACGTTTAGCCTTCGAGGTTTCACTTTAATATTTTGAACAGCAAATAATTAATTATTAATAAATAGGTAATACTGCACTTCAATTGATCAAATTTCACGTATTTATTGATTTATTAAAAACATTATAATTAAAAAACCGATGTTCTATCCCTAAAACGATAGTTATTTCCCTCCGACTCTGTAAACAGTACCCACATAGCAATCTCAGTATAAAATCACCTTTTCTAGTGGAGTAGACGGTAGGTGTGAAGTATCTACCCAATGAAGTGACCAAGCGAATATTCAAATTCTTTCTGCATCAAGAAAAGATTACGCTCATAATAAGAAATTGAACGGACAATCCCTGCGACTGAAAGTAGATGGTAGAACATGTAGGTGGATAGAAACGTTCTTTAAACATCATTTGTGATAAGGTCTGCTAATGAAGAATGAAAATGGAAATAATTATATAGGTTTGTAATAATAAAGAATTATGTAAGTATTATACCTATTAGCGAGTAAAAGAAGGTACCTAATTTGAAAGTTGTGTTTTGAAAATGTGACAGAGGTTCTTACGCCATTGCAATACAGCTTTCTCAACAAAGCTTCCTCATTGCAGAACCTCTCGAAGCATTCGCATTGCATTTGCACCATGAACGTTTAAAATGAGCTAAAAATGTCACACGTGAATTAGGTATTGAATTTTCAAAAAACAAAATTTTACAACCTTTAACTGAGACGCGACAAGAGTACGTGGCGCAGTCAGTGGTGAACAGCATGGGGAAATGGGCTGAGCTGCACAAAAGCCTGCGCACATTGAGTTGAGTAAGAAATGTGACAGTGAGGTAGAGGTGTGTCGGTACAGCTGTACCGGGAATGAGGAACCTAGTATCAACTTGTAACTGTTACATGCAGTGACAAAAACTCAGCCCTTACCAGTCCAATTCCATGTACTGGAAAGCGCCCTTGCCGATTCCACAGACTGAGAAGGTGTCTTGGAATGGCTCTGGACTGGGAAGGGATCTTCTGGACTGGTTACCATTGTCTCCACTTCAGTTTCATGTACCAGGGAGCGCCCTTACTGATTCCACGGACCAAGAAGGTATGGCTCTAGATCAGGAAGGGATCTTCTGGATGTTTATGGAGGAAACTCTTCTTATCCAGTCATTCCCCAATAATAATTCGCCGGATAACCGATAGATGGAGCAGGCATCCAGTCAGGACATGCTCGCACCTTACTGTTTGATATCGGTTGATAGGCAGCAGTATAGTTAATGAAGGCGTGCAAGCCATTTTGTCCTCCCGCAGAATCTTGATTTTTATTCTTTTTTAATTCGCCAAAGTGCTTATTTGCCATATTAGTTCAGTCTCACCCCTCTCAAACCACTTATATTGGCTCGGACTTATCATCCACGAAGTTTCTTCGAAGTTCTTCGCATTTTCTCAGCACGAGAAGCTACCAGGGGGCCCCTGACTCGTTGCAGCGAAGGTAGGAATTTTTCCTTATTATTAAGTCAGAGCCAATTTTCCAATTGAATTGTTTTCCCGCTTAAAACCCTATTATTGTTTTGGTAATTAACCCCCCCCCCCCATACAGTTAGCATTCATGTTGTCACTGGTATTCTTGTTCTTATGTTATGTTCTTCAACTGCAACGATTAATTATTCATTCCTTGAAATGTCTGGTCACTATTATCATTTCTCCCTGTGATTCACTGACCTACTCTTGGCAGCGTGAACTGATTCGCCCGTGCATCTATGTGCCCCTGGCCTTACTTCAACAACAATGAAACATTACACGCAGTTTCCTGGATAGCATCGATGTTACTCAAACTTGGAGAAGATGGTTCAAGCATTTGCCACATGGGTGTGCTTCCACTTCTATTAGTTTTGTTCCATCAAGAGCTGAAGTCAAACAGAAATTGACTGGCGGAGGCAAAGTTGCACTAACTGCTGTATCAGAACGACCTATCTAAAAGATCAAATCAAGCTGTTATATATTATTCTTTTAACCTCAATTGAACTGGAGTCAACAACAAGTCGACAACTCCAAATAGTTCTGTCAAAAAGGAAATCTCTCCCATTAGAAGCCTCTTGCATAACCCAATCACTCTAAAACAGAGCTCCCATCGTTCATCTTGCCTCACCATGAAATCAAATCTGCAATAGCCCCAAATTTTTTTAAATCAAAAATTTTGAAAATTTTCTTCGAGTTTTTTTTTAAATCTAAAAGATTCTGAAGTTTTCTTTAAATTTATCCAAGGGGTCTCAATTTTTTTAAATATTTTCTTAAGGATTGATGCATGGTGTATTCAGCATTGTTGTATAATTTCCGATTGGGATACGGCATATTCACAATACAGGCTACACACTCTGGAACACCTCAAGGAATCCACAACATAAAAGAAGAGAATCTGATAAGTAAGTAAATCTATTTGAAATTCGAGAGTGAATAGAGCTTCAGTTTGTGTAATGCTTAACAGGATGGCAAAAAGTATTCCATCAGCTGTTAAATAATCGATCTTTTGAATGGCAATTTAGGAGGCTGTGCACCACCATCCTACTGCAAACCTCCTGACGGAATAAAATGAATACATCTCTGTTTGGCTTTCTTCCACTCAATTGTTTTCAAGTGTTCTGGTTTTTCCAAGCCAATAAATAAATAGGAAACCACGTAATTGTACTAATACGATTCACTTCAACAATGACAGGAGAGAATATTCCATGTGCAGACCCCACAACTTCGAATTTCCTTGGAATCTTAACTCTACCAACAAACACATACTGTTCACAGTGAAGGAACTTCACGTCAATGCATGTGAGTCTGCCACACTGAAGGCAAATCTAGAATCTTCTCTAAAGAAGGTCCTATAGGTAGGTGCGTGAAATTATCAACCAATATATCGTGGCTAATAGGTAGGTACTTCACTTGAAATACGAATTTATGAGAACGAAAGACTCAAATCCAAAACTAGCATCATCAACCACACTTTCCAACGATAGGTGGATAGTTTTCTTTATATTATTTTCCGAGATGTGCGCCAACCTGTGACGTCACAGCCTTATCTCTTGCGTGAAAACACCTGAGTGATGGCACGAGTTGCGCTAACTTTCAAAAATCATAGAAAGGAAATTATAGAGTTATCGTAGAGTGCAAAATTAGTAGGATGACCAAACGATGAATAGGCATGGAATCTACTTGCATCCAAGAAGTTATAATTACCTTATTAACTTACCCAAATATACAACAGAATATTGAACTGCAGCCATGAATTATAATCACTAGTGTAAGAATCGTAGAATATATTACATTACATTTTGAATGGTACCATGGTAGCACAAACCACAAAAAACTCAGGTTTTCTAAAATGAAAACTGCGTAGGTTAGTTTATTATTGTTAGATTAAAGCAGATTGTAACGGGATAACACAATATCTGGCGTAAGTTGTTTATCACAAATAAGGAACGCTGGAGAGGAAGAATCGATCCTCTTCGCTTTGAACCCATTGACAAAGCTTCGTGATCATGTCCAAAGCCAACTGTTTTTTGACCATGGGTTCCACTGCCACCAAAATCTCGTATTTTTCTGTGAGTAAGCATACCACGGATTCCTCGGCGGAAGTTTGGAAAAGCGTATGGATTTGTGGATTTGAATGGATCATACTCGAGTAGAGAGTCTGGTACTTTGTGAATAGTGCGTTGGCCTCTTCAGTGGTGCTGTAGGGGGGTGACAAGGGCGACGAAACGACAATCGACGTTTTCCTGCATTTGTAGATGAAATGACGTATTTTGGACAACCCTAATGCGTGAAGGGACATCCATAATGAGGGAGGGGCTTTCAATACTTCGTTTATGAACGTCATGGATTTATTCTTAACCAGCTTCTCGGTGATTTTCATCTTCGCTTCGGACAGCTGAAAAAATTGTTCTTGGTCAACTGTTAAAAGCAGTAAACAAGCGGGACAATCATCTGCCATGTATGAAACATGAGCGTACAAGAAGCCATCGATGTTGAAATTAGGTAAACATATGGGAGTCCAACTTTCAGCTGTTTTTAAAGACTCTGAAGCTGCCACCATGTTCAGAATCAGGTGAAGATCAGAAGGACTCATGGAATAGCCACGTTTCCTGGCTAGAGATATGAGTTTGTTGTTGGCCACTAGGACGGCGTATACCAAATTCTTTATTTTGGAGCAAGCTGAGACGATTGCTGAAGATACAGACTCCCTGTGGGCTGACGGCATGGGTATGTAAGATATACCATTCATAAATATCGAAGGCTCCGTCTCATAGAACTGCAGTAAATGATCTATGAGCCTCTCAGAACCAGCCAGTAGGCGCCTCAAGTCGTAATTTTGCCTCCTCTCAAATATTGAAGTGACTGTCTTCAAAGTCAAAACACTAACAATTTGATTATAAACGTACGTCAATTGATTATTACAGAACAAAACCGAGTCGTTTTTCTTAGAGACTGCGACCAGAATGATAGGACCCCGAACTTGAAACACGATCACATTTTTACCAAAATGTATAGACTCAATTTTGTCGTCACTGTCCTCAACGATGGACACCAGTGCTTGCATCACTCCAAACAGAGTAACCAACTTGTCTTCACTCCCGTGACGGGAATAAACAGGTTTTCCTGAAGAACTCAGAACGAACACGTGACGTTGTTCTCCTCTCCAGGCTTCAGTCTCAATAGAGTCTCTTAGGTCGCTTTCTTCAACAACCAAATCTTTTTCTTGATTGGATTCGGATGCTTTAGGTTCCGCCTCTATAATTACATTAGCTTTAAAATCGTTTAAAGCCGCTCTTTCACAACCACGCCCTTCAAAATTGTCTTTGTGGCTGCCAGACTCATCATCTCCATTCATTCCAACAGCTGACGGGGTGTTCGATTCGGACAATTCAGACGGTTCTTCAGTGTTAGCTGAAAGTGCGTTGATAGAGCTGGATCCAAGACCCGGTAAAACAGAAGAGGTCACTAAAGAAACATCGGCAGCAGGCATCGTGAAAGTCGCTGAAGACGAACAGGATTTTATCTCCAATGACGTTGCCTCAGTTGGTAATTCTGCGGAATTACCAAGATCGGAGGACTTTAGAGGTACTTCAGTAGAGATTTCAGCAGGGGTTACAGCGGGAACTCGTGAAGGGTCGATTTCATACCCCGGAGCATTGGCAAGAGTTGAAGTGAGTTCGCCAACAGGCATTGTTGAGCGTGATTAACTTGAGGCAGCTACTTCTAGAGACTTCTGAAGAGGGGAAAACTGAGTTCAATTGGAGAACTCGATCATCCACAGCACTTTTGTAACTTCAATGAAATAAATTTTTAGTCGTAATCAATCAATAAGTCCGAACTTCCTACAATAGTACAAGTAGGGAGACAGCTTAGAACTATGAAATGTTCTTTTTTTAATTACACCAAAGGCAATCAATTTGTATTATGAGCCAATTGAATACCTAGCAATCCAAGTTCATATATGGTTAGACAAAATAATAAAAGTCAAGTACCCAAATTCATCAGCTTTATGACGCCCATGCAGGTGTCTTCAAAAGATAGATCCTGGAAGGGCCTTTTGGAGCAATGGTACTTGATGTAGGGGAAACACCCAGTACGCAGGATGTGGTAGTTGCTTCGTCCAACTTGCCAATTGAAGTGGGATTTGGCGAATTGATCGTTGACAACACTGCTGTATTTGACGAAGTAGGACGTCCACGGAGGTTCGTTCACCTGTCGGAGATACGCTGAGAGCACTTCGGAAGCCTTAGGGCGAAACCCCATGGCTCGCTGCTTAGTACATCTGGAATAGAAGAGATCGTGATTTTAGACAGAATCTGTTGATCATTCCTTGAAGTATTTTCAGGTTATTCGACTTTTGTAGGGTTTTCAAGAGTATTGTACATTTTTTGAAGAGCTTGAATTATATTTGCTCCCGGAGTAAGAAAAGAGAGCTAACGTTGAAATGGGAAGCAAGCCTGGATGAGTGGATATAAGTGCTGTTCGGTGAGGTACCAAAGATTTATCAGGAGATGGGACAGGGTTTGAAGGACAGAGGACCTGCAGCATTCTCCACTCAGCAACCACAGCCACCCATAATGCCAACTCCATGCGGCTGAGTGGATAGAGACCGCTTGCAACACCCAAAGAAAGCGGGAAGCCTTACAAGACAGGAACCAGAGTGGCCGTCCTAGGACGGGTGGGCTCGGGAGGGCCGGTCAGTGTTGTCCCCTACACTGCTGGCAAGTATTTATTGAATGGATGATAGTCGTGTATGGAATCTCTGTGATAGGTCTGTGATATTTGTGTGTTTACGTGTTTACTCTTACTGATTTTGCATAATAGGCAGGGGAGGATATTCCAGTACTCGCCCTAGGCCCCAGAGACAATCAAGACCACTCAGATACAGCAGGATAGAAACCGCAGATTAGGTGCCGGTTCTGCAGCCTGCATAAACACAACTACCCTGCTCAGGGACTATTCTGAGACACCAAGAATGCTCACTTCCTCATTGCAACAACTTCTATTGGTTGCTGTAAAACTACCCTTGAACTCAAAGATTAAGCTGGTAGATACAGCCACCATTGATTTGATGAAAACATTAATCAATGGGGTATTTCCGATTTTTGATTCCTGATTTTTTTATTTTTGACCTCAAATTTGGATTCAGCACCCTTGAAAACATAAATAATCCAACTTTAAGCCCAATGATACTATAACATGTGGTAGAAAAATTAATTAAAGTGATCACATGTTTGAAAAAAAGGCGGGCCTCCCTTAACGCACACACACTTATGCCGCGTGCGTGTGTGAGTAGTATTTTGTAGTATCCAAGAGGTCCTCCAAGGGTTTCATCGCTTCTCTGTGCATGGATACTTTTTTCAAAGACAGTTGGCTAGCTACGTCACACCGTTCAAATCTTCAACTTTCCTTAGCTTCTCTGAATTTTTAAAAACATTTTCTCGACGAACAGACCCTATTACTGTCATTCCTGAGCCATACTCTTTTGATAAAAAAAATTGACTGAAATAGGTAGGTACCCCATTGTTACGTCATCAGGCGTTACAGTCAGTAAGCAGTAACTATCCCAAAGCAACAAGCAGTTTTCCTTCGTAACCATTCGATTTGGTGAGTATAGGACTGTACAAATTATTCTTATTGATACAAAAATGAGTAGCTACCTACTACCCATGAAGTAGGTATTTCCCATGCTTGTTTTCATCCGATATGACATAAGAACGTTATTGAAACATTTAAAGTAAAAGAGGGATCATTATTATGGGTGATTATTAGCATTTAAGTGCTCTATGTACATATTATTCACTAGCCAAATCATTTTACGTATCTATAGTGAAGTTGTAATGGAATACCAACCTTTTAGATAACAATGTCAGCCTTTTGAAGACGTCATACCTGATTGGATTAGGTTCCAAACTTTCGCAATCCAATAATCGGAAAGATGCACCATCCAACCGAAACTATAATTGAATAGAATAGTGATTTCTAAAATAGATTTAAAAATAGAAAAAAAATCGATACGACAGCGAAATGACCGCAAGAAATATCAACACAAGCGCTTATAGATAAGAACTGATAAGCTATCAACGCTCTGAAATTTCTTGAGTGATTCCGAATGCGCTCTGACGGGGCTGTGAGGATGTTCACCTTTTGCCGCCCAACAGGTCTCGAGAGCTTCACGAAGATTCACTCTGGGTCAATCAAATTTAATAAAGTGATAATTTTGACAAAAAAAAAGGTATTCTTATGAATTAACTCAGGCTATCGTCACCCATCAGTGAAGGGTTTAAGTTAAAGGCTTGAAGCAACAGCCATTCATAAAGGAGCACTGTTAAGATTCAGAGGTAAGTAGGCAACATTTTATTTCTTTCTTTTCAAATTTGTTTACTAGACCTCTTGTTTTCGCTTATTTAACCATTTTTTAACTCGTGTTTTACTAGACCTCACCAATTTCACTTATTTAACCATTTTTTAACTCGTGTTTTCGACCCTACGTGAGTACAATTTTCAAACTCTCGAACCAACCACGAACTAATCACAAATGCACGAGACGATCAAGAGCACAAAGGGGGAACAATCACGGAGAGAAGGGTTGTCACTGTAATTTATTATTTTTTATTAACAGACTTCAGAGTGCCCGTGAGATTCTCACGCAAGGAGACACAAGTCTGAAATTACCCCAACAGGTAGCGCGTCTAGCGGATTTTCGAATGAACGACATTCGAAGCGGACGCGTAGGTTACTTTTTGGTTACAATCCATTGTCCTTGAAACCTACATTCACGTTAAAGTGAGACTTCGTTTTCTCCAATTCGAAGATCGCCAAGGTAGACCATTTTCTCGCATTTATTACTAAATTTATTCTGAAAAATTTCGTGTAAATATCAGTTTAATCGTAGGTTGCGTATAATATGGAGTCAATTCAAGGTTTCTGCTTTGGAATTCGGGATTAGTTTTGTTTCTCATTGATTTTATGATAAAACTGACTAGGGTGATTGCGCAAGGGCGTTCATCAGCTGAAGAGCACATTTTATTTTTTTAATCGAAATATCTTTCCAGTGAGTGCCTACCTTTCATAAATGAATTGGTAGGTACTCAAATAGTAGGCATTTTTTGGAAATCTGCTTGATTTGATTTCCTACAAACTTTGTTCGGTAAAAATTCCGATTCTTTCGTTCTTATCGTATTAATCCAGGTCCAACAGGCCTCACTACTCATCTAGGCCTCCTTTTTCACATTTATCTACAAAAGGCACTTTTTTCACTTAGTCTTTCTAAATACCTAATTCTTCATAGTTGCATTGATGGTTAAGGAAGTTAAGTAAGTATACTCAAGTAGGTACCTACTTATTGTAGGTACATTGTGCTAAGTGAGCACTGTGGAGTTATTTTTGTACTTTTTTGCCCAAAAACTATGACTATCACTCCTTGATATTATGAAAGTTGTGATCAATCAATTAATTTGAAAATGTTCGTATCCGGTTTAACTTTCGAAAATTTTCTATTGTCATTTGATGAGCCTGTATTGAAGTTCAACTCCAATTTTAGAGAATTTTCCATTTTATGAGCTCTGGAAACTATTGCTAAGCAGCAGGCCTATGAAAGCTAATACTTAACACTCATTAAGCGCTCTGATTGCTTAACCCTTATGCGAATTCTTAAAGGGGGAATTTGCCTCAATTTGGAATCTTGAATTTCAAGTCAAATCCTTTAATAAACCCTATAATAACGTTTAACACTAGGAATACCCGAGGAAAAAATTACCGCAGAAGAAAATGCCTGAACAAGTAAAACCTCTGTCAAAAAACACTGCGCATGCTGGCTACGTCACCACCTCGGGGTAACCTCCTGCAAAATAACTCTCTATTGAGAGTTCCTAGTGGGTTTAGATACTGCGTGACGTATTACACACACACTCTCAATCCGGCGCCGAATTGTGATAAGAACGTGCCGTATCCGATACGGCGCCGTATTATTACGGTCGAATACGTCACTAGGAGGCAATCCGGCGCGCAGTATTGAAAACGTCGCGCCGGATCGACCCTACTAGGATCTCTCTACTGACTGAATTCACACTGCTGTGCTCTGGTGAAGAGTAAGAGAAGTATCTCAGCAAATAGTTTCAGAGAACATCAACAGGTAGAGATGTAGGCGCCCTTGAGACTGGAATTTCAAGTTAATGTGGGCAATGGTACGACTTTCGAAAAAAAAAATTAACTCATAAGCAGTGATGACTAATAAAGCTTGATGAACTAATAGGCAGAATCATATTGTAAAAAAGAGTGAGCATAATTGCTTCTTTTGGCCACTTTTGCGTCTGCGCTCTTCCCTCCCCCAGTTTACGCACTCCTGTGTTCAACCGTGTAAGCTAAGAGTTTCATTTACGCTTCCTGAGGTAGCACTACTCTATTAAGTGGCACAGATCCCCCTATGAAGTGACTTCCTAATACTCATTCCATGAATGGAATCAGATTGGTTAAGAAGGCGGATATGTCACAACATGGCCACCCCCATACACACTGCCGCTACATTCAAAATTTCCAGCTCCCTTAAATTCTCTAAATTTTTTGGATGCTTTTTCGAGCAACACACTGTGGTTTTCTTCCATATCAATGAACCCGCTTTCGAAAAAAAAAATTTTAAATTTTGAGGCAAATTCCCCATTGTTTCCCTGTATTGCACTTGTTTCACTCATCAGATCTGTCAACTACCAGTTCTGACAAATTAAATGTAGTGACGATTCGTTGTACTTTTCGATGCTATAATGAGGAATTTCACCGATTTCTGTTTGCATTTTACCTGAATAGTTAATGGTGTGGGATAGATGAAAATCGGGCTGATTTCGGAAAATAAGTCTCCTGTTATTTTTGGGAGACAATCAAAATTTTTAATTTCAAAACTAACCGGGAAAACAGATGTGCAGCGGGAACGCTCGCTGATTGGGCTGTTCGGATCGCTGTCTCCTCCCAGTGTTGCCCATTGGGACGATGAAATCATGTTTTCTAAGAGAAAAGTTATCAAACAAAAACAGAGGAAACCTAATTTTCCCCATCTCGCTTTTTCTATTTTTTTCTTCAGTTTTTCGATTTCGAACTTTACTGTTTCATGAAATTTTGCATCTGGGGACTATGGATTTCTCGATCTCAGCGCTTCAAGCAGCCATAAATGAACTATTCCAGCATGACGTCATTTTCCCAGTTTTTTAAACATTCGTATTTTCTACACTATTTTGTTTATTCGTAAATTAGGAAGTTCGGGCTGAAAGTTTGCCTTAGGGGTTTTTTCGAGGTGCTGAGTCCGATTTTGGGGTCAAAAATAGGAAATTCCGACATGATGAAATTCCTCATTCACATCAAAACAATATGGAGAAATAGAATCGGTATCGATGAAATAACTAGAAAAAAATTATTGATGTCTTTGAATCTTGCTTTGCATCTGAGGCCATTGGCAGATTTGGTATGATCGTCATTGATAGTTAATCGAATTACTACGGCCAACTAAATTAGCAACAACTTAATAATAATTAAGCAGAAAAATATAATATCTAATGGTTTGCCTACATTCCCTTACCGGAATAGTATTGAATAGTTATGTAGCCACGACTGCTTATTGTCAGTCAAGTCCCCTGAAACTACCAGGAAGTGATTACTACTCACCCCAACTGCTTTTCTCTTCTACATTAACAAGGAAAAAAGGATACGTGTTGTTCTGGTGAGAATAATTGAGGTCTGTCCTTCATTTTACAGAAATTGAAGAAGCATGGCGCACGGTGGAGACCACATCGATGAGTCGAAGTTCACAGGAATTTCAAAGTACTTCAATGGTGAAACCCTGAGAGGGAGGGCTAACGTAAGTTTTATTAATTTCCTACATTGAGTTATTTGTCAGAAATTGAGCTTTCGTAATCGATCTTCCCATTGAGCTCTGATGACAGATTGCCTTCGACTTCCTCCTACGATGGTCACATTAGGGGTGTGTCGGTCCAGGTATTTCCCTGGAACAGTTACAGTGACAAAGATGTAACTGTTCCAAATTACCGGTACAGGCGGTCAAATCCCACTCACATGACATGGATGAAGCAGGCAGTCAAATCCTTATCGTCCTTCTTCCATGCTTATGATCTCAACTTGCAATACAATAGCATCATTTTCCTTGAAAATTCGCAAAAAGGAAGGAATTTGAACAAGTGTTACAAAAGAGACAATTTATTATAAATGATAGTGACCAAACAATTCAAGGAAATAATAATGACGTTGCAGTTTAACACGTCGAACGCAGGAAAAAAACGTGTTAGTCCACTGACGCGGAGACATTTTTTTCGTGAAGCGCGCAAAGCTAAGGTGTCACTTTGATGACTGCTCATGACCTTCAACATTGACCGATTCATTTCCAGATTGAACCGTTCGTCTCATAAATAGTTCATCTATCAAGAAAAATAGGTAGGAAAGAGCTGAAACGGAGAACAAAAGAATAGGAGCAGATATTCTTGAACCTTTTGCGAGAGGTGTTTGCGTGACATAGAGGCGGCCAGCCACAGGGACCCTGGGATTTGCGTGACATAGATGCGAACTGCGTCCTTGTGTTAAGAACTTAACATGTCAATAATCTATATACATAAAACGCCAACCGTGTGTACGTACGTATGCACGGAGTGGTTGTGGGAGTGGGGAGAGTAGGCGGAATCTGAGACGGGAGGTGGTGGCGGGAGGAGTTGGGGGCAGGAGGAGTTGGAGAGAGTGGGTGGAGGAGAGAGTCGGAGGTATCGTTTTGCCTACTTTTAGTAGGCTTTTCAGCTAATAAATTGATAATACTGGAGACAACTTCCATGCTAACCAGTCCAGAAAATCACTTCCCGCTCAAGAGCCATTCTATGACACTGTTATATTCTCAGTCTGTGGAAGTAGTAAGGGGGCTTCCAGGTACAATGTGGAACAGAACTGAGAACAAGATCCATGCTTACCAGTCCAAAACCCTTCCCGGTCCAGAGCCATTCTCCATGATATCTTATCAGTCCGGTTCCATCCTTACTGGTCCGAATGATCCCTTCCCGGTCCAGAGCCATTTCAAGATATCTTATCGGTCCGTGGAACTGGACCGGTAAAGGGTCGAGTTTTTGTCACTGCGTGGAACCGTTCCAAGTTGATACTCGGTTCCACAGTCCCAGTACAGCTGTACCTACACACCTCTAGGTCACATCCCCCACGAATCCCAACTGAGTCATTTCGATTTAAATCTGTATCTTCGTGTCCCTCCCGGTTTATTTTGAGGTATTCATGATTTATATTTGTTGAGGAAGAGACCAAAATCAATTTCTGAAATTTAATAATATGAGAATTTTTGTTGTACTTTAACCAGTAGTTAAACCTCAGAAAGCTTGCAGATGAAATAAATTTCGTAGAAGATAATATAAGGATCCAATCCATCCGATGAAATTTTGTGCTTACAAAATCGTCGATTTGAAGTGGAATCCTCCTAGTATGAACTGAAGTAGTAGGTATTTCGTTTTACAAGATCATTTATATGACTACATAATTTTATTCAACAACCTTCATATCTGAAGAAGAAACATTATGAGATTGAAAATCGTCTAAACCACTTAAATTAAAAATGATTGAATATTCACGCTCGTGTTTCATATCAAGTTGTAATTAGTAGTTGATAACTTGTTTGCCATTAACCTCAAATGTTTCTCACAATGGTCGCGACCCTTTAGTGTCGCCGCCTTTCGGGACTTTCTATTAATAAAATTTATTAATTCAATGAATCATTTAATGAATGGGGAATAACTTTCGTTCATAATTTTCCTAGAAATGTAAATATTTAATAAATTGGCTCTAATGGGGGGGCGCCTGATTTTTTTTACATTTTTAATCTAAAGCAAACTTTTTTCCGAGAATTTTGATACCAGCAGTTCTCTTTTTGGATGAGTAGACCCTCTACGTCAATTCGTAGACGCCCAGTTCAAAGATTCCCTGAAAATTTTGATCTGACCTCATATCGATACCTTAAAGCACAAAGGCGCTATGTCCATCCACCTTCCAATTTTTTTATTTTTTTCAATTTCAGAAAAACTTAAATCCAACAAAACTATTATTGACCTTTTTGACGATTATAGCTTGAAAATTCTTCTTCTTTGTTGGCGTCACAGCCCAGGGTGGGCCTTAGCCTGCTCCACAACCTTCCTCCATTCTTCCCTTCTGGTTGCCAGTGTTCGCCAGTTCCGGTATCCGGCGCTCGCCACATCCTCCTCTACCTCATCAGCCCAACGATTCCGCGGTCGTCCTCTTCCTCGGGTTCCACCAGGGCTTCCTTGTAAAATTTTCCTAACCGGGTCATCTTCCTTCATGCGCATCACGTGGCCAGCCCAGCGCAGTCTTCCGAGTTTTACGAATTTTACGACTTCAATATCCATGAACAGTTCGTATAACTCCTCGTTCTTTCTCAGCCTCCAGACCCCCCTCTCACAGACAGCCCCAAATATCCTTCGCAGGATTTTCCTTTCGAACGTTCTGAGCATCTCCTCTCCTTGCTTGCCCATGGTCCAAGTCTCAGATCCGTAGGTCAATACTGGGCGGATCAGGGTTCGATACAGCTCACACTTCACTCGATGGTTCAGCAGGCGGGATTTGAGCTGTTTCACAAGCCCCCAGTAACAGCGATTTGCCGCAGCCAGCCTGCACTTTATTTCAGGGATTCCATTAGAACTAATGAGGGAACCTAAGTACACGAAGGTGTCCACAGCCTCAAAACGGCACTGGTCAACTTCAAAGGGCTCATTCACGCGGCTTGATGCGCCTATGGTCATATATTTTGTTTTGCCCTCATTTACGTAAAGTCCCATGGATTTCGCACTTTCCACTAGTGAGGTGAATGCTCTTCGGAGGTCTCTATCAGTGCGGGCAACCAGGTCAATATCATCCGCATAGGCAAGTATTATATATAGCTATATAGCTTGAAAATTAGTTGAATAAATTAAAGAGTTTAGTGTAGTAAGCCATTATGTTAGGAATAGGGTGTGCGCCTGGGTAGGAAAAACTGTTTATTGTTATTTCTAATCGAAAGTAGACTACATCCTGAGAATTTTGGTACCAACCGCGACCTTCTAGCGTGTGCAAATCTTTTCCTATGAATTTTTTAAGTTTCAACCGTTTATGACGTCACAGTGGGCTGGGGGTCCCGCTCAGGCGAGAGGGGCGCGTGACGTCATAAACGGTAGAAATTTTGAAAAATCATAGAAACAGATCTACTCACGCTAGAAGGTCGCGGTTGGTGCCAAAATTCTCAGGATGTAGTCTACTTTCGATTAAAAATCTAAAAAAAATCAAGGCCCCCCCCCCCCCAATTGTGCACTAGTGAAAACGTCTTTTTCGGTTTTTGAAAACTCCGTTTTTGGATATAGCGCCTTTGTGCTTTAAGGTTTCGATATAGTATCCATGGAGAGGACGTGAGGAGGAAGGATTGGATACCTCAAATTTGTGTTCATGAACCTCAAAAACCACTCAGGAGCCAAAATTCAGGATGTTCACTCTAAGTTGATAATATTCAAGGTTGAAAATAGAAGGAAAATCAGAATATTTTCTCAGGAATAGGTAATTTTACGACGGGAAATGTTATTGGACACCTCAAATTTGTGTTCAGCAATCTGAAAGACCATTCAGGGGCCAAATTTTAGGGTCTCACTCAAAGTTGATAATATTTAATGCTGAAAATAGAAGGAAAATTTTAATATTTTCTCAGGAAAAGGTAATTTTACGACGGGAAATATTTTTGGATACCTCAAATTTGTGTAATGTTGAAAATAATATAATGTCGTTATTAATGTTGAAAATAGGAGAAAAATAAAGGTATATTTTCTCAGGAAAAGGAAATTTTACGACGGAAAATGTTTTTGGATACCAAGAAGCCCCATTCTCAAACCTAGAGTGGGTAAACAACAATCTCCAAGTCCAAAAATAATAAGCAATGATGAGGGCCCGTCGCAGCTTGTTTCTTTTCATATTAACCCAGCCTTAACTTTGTACTTATCCGATTAATTTGAAACGTTTTTGACAACTTGAACTACTTTCTATCCCATGGATCATCTCCATTCTCCGTTTTGATGACTTAAGCTCAGCCTAACTTTAACACTAATTGGACCATGGTGTCACTAGTGTCACCGCAACACATCTTAGGAATTCCACAGCTGGCCCAAGGTGTCACCATGGAAGAAGATAGGAGGAAAGCTCACTTCAATGGGCCGATGCGTGCGCTTTTTTCGTTTATCGCGACAGTAGTGTTCTCTTTAGGTGGCGAACAGAGTTAAGAAGTACTATTCGCGGTCACTAGAGCTCGTAACGCTTCCCCTCTCCCCAGCCCTGATAACAGTTACTCCAAAGTACTTTTCAGATGTGTTTCTCGTTGCTAACGTACGTTTTCTCTTCTTTCTGTTTGATAGTGGTTTGTCTCCAAGTTTAATTTTCTCGTCTTTCTATTCATCTACAGTGGTTCATCTCTAGTTTGCATTTCACTTATTCAAAACAGGAAGTAGTGTTGGTAGATGTCGATTCCGATAACTTGAGACCATCAGTAGGTACGCCTCGGCAGAAATGCAGTGATAAGAGTGATGAATATGATAGATGATGATATTGTAGTGTAACTACAGCCCCTGGATATAATTTCTTGTAGGAATTTAGTTGTCATATTGAAAAAGTTGTTGTGTTTTTGATATGAAAAGAAATTACACTTGTCATATTTGGCGCCATATCAGTCGTTTTCTAGCACAATATTTTTGTTTTTCATTTTATGGTAGGTATGTACATACCTGCCGTTACTCCTTTTCTCCTGGTATCTTATTTCTATAACTATTACGATAGTTATAGAGGACAGAGCGTCCAAAATCGTACTCCACAAGTAATATTGATGAAGTGCAATTTTAAAAACCCGCGGGAATGAGCAGGAGGGACGAAGCTGCGCTCTAGCGACTGAGTGGTATACTGTCGGACGACTAAGTTTTTCTTCGCCACATAAAGATTGCACTAAAAGCGGGGGGCGATTTTTCGTCACGTTTTTTAACGTTGACTGAGCTTTCCTCCTATCTTCTTCCATGGTTTCACCAGATTACCTAGTAATAATTGTTTTTAAAAAATTAATGTTTAGAGCTGAATTTTTAAAACATTTTTCGTTAGTTATTAAAAGTAAAAAATTATAGTTTGACAAAAAATTCAAAAACTTTTTTTCCAATTTTTTGGGAGTGTTTGTCATAATTCTATTTTGAAACTTCCAATAGCCCACAAAATTCTGCTGTCGATTGAATTTAAAATCGCAATTTAATTTTGGTTACTCCGGTGACACCTTGAGACAGCTGTGGAGTTCCTGAGGTGTTTTCGGTGACACTAATGACACCATGATCCAATTCGCGTTAAAATTTTTATCGTTCTGATTTTTAGTTATTTTTACGACTATTTTTTTTCAGGTGGCCAAGGCTACTTATGGAGTGTGTGGCCTCCTCATCTTGTACTTCACCATGAAACCCAAGAAGAAGTGAAGCGCTTCCCTCTTCATTAGTCAACTGCAACACTCTTTTTTTCCATTATTGTGTCACAATTTTTTCTCGAGTCATCTTTGAACTCAATTCCGTTTAAAATATAATGTTGTTTTTTGTTTCAATCAGCTATCGATCTATGTAAAACCTTTTACGTTTCGTTGTGCATAAATGTAATGTTCCAATAGTATAAAGAGTTGGCGTATTTGAATCGATTAGTTACCTACCTTGGCTGAGTTCTGAACAATTTTATGCTGTAGACTGAATGAAGAGTTACGTCAGCTGATGAGTTCCGAATGATGTTTGCCAAATCAATACAAAGAATCATCATTCATCTTGAAATTATGAATCATGAAAAAGGTGATTATAGGTGAAAGTGAAAAAGGTTTACTATATTTTCCTATTTGAGGTGATTATGAAAGTGAAAAAGGTGATTATAGGTGAAAGTGAAAAAGGTTTACTATATTTTCCTATTTGAGGTTATAGGTAATTTCCTTCCAAAAACGCCATATGGACCCATACAAATCAACCAATGGAACACTCCATTCGTCATGGGGTTGGTACTGCATCCTAGGACAGAAGGGATGTGTCATTGGCTTGAGACAATTAGGTTCTGTAGATATTTAAGTGATCCATCGAACTAAAGCAGTTGGTAAATCTTATCTCACAAGAACGAAACACCAATTCAGGATCGGAACACGAACTCTCTCATTTTATTAGAAAACAAACAGCCATCCTCTAAATCACATGTTCAATAACAAACAACTATAACAATATGGAGTAGCTAAATCCACAACAATATGTTACAAGCTGTCGACATCTTGGATTGTATAACAATTTTATTTGGCAAGTCATCTATCTTATAATCCAAATCGCGAGTTTCGAACTCGCAGTGACTAAAATAAATTAAAGTCTAAAAATACTCCTCTCTGTGGGCAACTGTTGACTTTGATAGAGCTATCAAATGACGTACCTGTACGTCATTGCACGGTGTGAGCGATCATTGAACTGCTAGTTCAAATCGGTTGTAATGAAAAATAGGATCACGAGACCACTCCTATAGGGAAACGAGGGAAATGAATGCTTCTCCTGGAGAGTAAGTTAAAGATAAACAAAATTAAATAATACATAGGTGAAGGAAGAAAACATTTTTTTAAATTGAGAAGCCGAATATTTTCCAACGCCCCCTATCCTGGAATAAAGGGAGACCAGAAAAAATAGGTAAGTTGAAAACTTAATCAATGAAAGAAATACATTTGGAAGAATGACGAAACTATTCAGCAGTAACTTCAGTAAATGAGTTAGCATTGGAGTTGCGCGATATTCTGCGTCCTGTTCAGTAGGTACTCATTGACAAGATCAGTCCATGGAGAGCCACTCACAAACCCTGCAACTTCTGTTTCAATCTTCTGCAGATGGTTTGTCTCCTTGCTGAGTGTCGGTTAGCAGATCGATTCTCTCAGATAGCAATCCTGAGCTTCGGGCTCAGCAGTGTCAACAGCTGCAATGTTCAGTATCCAAAACTGGATAGAGGAGGAAACATAATTCAAAATAAAAGTGAATAGAGTGACCATGATCACAAGTAACGTTTGAGTCTATTTTCCATTTTTAGGGGTCTCAGTCGGTCGCCGTTCGTTCCGGGTAGGTAAGTATCTAGCCAAATTGAAGGCGCAAAAACAAAAGTTTTACTTAAATTGGAAATTTTGGAGGATTTTAGGAATGCATTAGAGCACAGCCCTAGGGAATTGAAATAATGCCGCTGGAATCATCAAAATCGAACAATAATTTGCCAAAGAAATAAGGGAAAAGCACGAAAACCCGTTTATTCAAAAGTTTTTCCCATTTTTCTAAGGCAATTATTGTTTGATTTTGATGATTCCAGCGGCAATATTTCAGTTTTTCCATTTCCTGGGTCCGTGCACTACTGAATTTGTAAAATCCTTTAAAATTTCCAATTTAAATACAACTTTTTAACTTTTTGCCACTTCGATTTGGCTAGATACTAAAAACGAACGGCGACCGACTGATACCCCCTTAAGACGCCCTCCCTCACAGTAAGACTTAAGCGTCCTTATGCAACTAATTTTCAAAAAAATTGAAAAATAGACTCCAACATTATCTCAGCTTTACAAAAGTAGGCAACTTGCAGGGCAGATTTGCAAAAGGATTTGATATTCCTCCGTACAAAAGGGATAAATCTGGGGAACCTAATAATACACTTGAGCGAAGTCAATAACTTGCAAACCAAAACGAGCCTCAGTTTACCTTGAAATTTATGAATAAGAATAGTACACAGGTAAGTACGGAAAAACTCGCAGAGTAACGGAGACAAGTACCCAATGCCGAAAATGCATGAATTGAATGACAAATCTGTTCTATCTCCTAGTAAATTTTAGGATGTGTACACTAAAAATTTGCAAGATAATGTAATATTGAATCTTAATAAAATTACCTGGTAAATCGAATCACCTGGGTTGTTTCTGGGACAGCTACGGAAAAAGCAGGTATAAAACACTGCTGTGCTTTGCCAGAAAGTCGTAACGTGAAAATTTGACCAAATTGAGTTGGTACTTGTGATTTTGGGGGTCGATTTTTGGAGTTTCTCCACACTTTCTATGGATTTTCAGAGTCGTATCTGTACTAGAAATGCATCAAACAAGCATCCCAATTTTCGCTTTATGGAGTGTTAACTTGATTTTGCTTAAAAACTAGTCCTATCAGAACGAGAAGAAGAAAACTCGTATTTTGAGACTGATGCGGCATTCAGCCTTCCGGAATCAGTATTTCCACAATACGACTTCTTGCATTATGAATCGATATGATACGACCTTTTGTCCTAAAAAAACTCAGCATTTTTCCATGATGAATTTAGTAACCTTCCCTTCTTCCCCTACTTTCACAGTAACAACCAACTGACCTGTAATGGTTTTTCAATTTAAACATAGGTAATTATAAAGTTTCAGGGCATAAGATGTGCTTAGCATTCCAAAGTCTCATCGTTGAGTATTACTGAACAGAGTAGGTAGTCGTATCTTTGGGTTACAAAGAGCGTAAACTCGTATCAATCAAGTAAAGTAGGTACCTACATTAATTTGGCTTTAAAATGTAAGTAAGATAGGAATGAAAAAAATGTTATACTTACCATTTTCATTGAGAAATGTTTAATTTTTAGGTACTCTAGAAATCGATTTGGGTACTAATTTCCTTTTGAAAAAAGCCTTTACTTGTTGGGAAAAGGAAGAGTCTTCACGAAACCTAATTGGTAGGTCGTTTTCACAAAAGTGAAGTGAAGATACGATATCCTGTCTGGAACAGTTACCACTTTGCGGGTGAAAATGGAAATGGCTGACTTACGCGCCAACCCGAGGAGAACCGACGGTAGGCGAAAATGGCCGACTTTGGCTCCGGGAGAGGCGTTCGCGAGATGGAAGTTTCAGTTCCAGCCTTTGCCGCTAGAGGCCATAAGCTTCTTCTCCGGGTTCTCTTCTGTGATCTCCGATCCCTTCCGCCCCTCGTCGTCCTTCCGTCACACGCCCCTGGCGGCCTTTTCCCAAACCATCATTGACCCGTCTGTTCCGTCCTATTACGACGTCCATTGAAAATCTGGGATACGGCAGTCGCCATTTTTGTGGTTCGAGTGTTCCCTTCAGTGATCCCCGGATATTTCGCGAGTTTTCGGTGGTTTTTCGGAGTGTTTCGGTGGTTTTTCCTTCCGCGGAATCGTGGTGCACGTTTCTGAGTATGACGAAACCTCTGAAATGGGCGTGTTGACCGCAGAGTGAGGACTCGAAACGCGATCAAAATCTACTCCCCGTGTCACCTTGTCGATCCCCGTTCTATTCTCATACTGATCAGAACTTGGGTTGGAATAAACCCTATTCGTGTGTAATTTTCGCGGGTGGAGTCGTGCAAAGGTGATTTCATAGCCCTGGAAGGGATCAAAGGGATCAAAATGGGCAATGCCGCAACGGCCAACAAAAAGGGGGATTCGGCTGAGTCCGTCAAGGAGTTCCTCGACCAAGCGAAAGAGGAGTTCGAAGAAAAATGGAAGAAGAACCCAACCAACACGGCAGGCCTGGAGGATTTCGATCGTATCAAAACACTCGGCACGGGGTCCTTCGGCCGAGTCATGATCGTTCAGCACAAACCCACCAAAGAATATTACGCCATGAAAATCCTGGATAAGCAGAAGGTAGTGAAATTGAAGCAGGTCGAGCACACTCTAAACGAAAAACGCATCCTTCAAGCCATAAGTTTTCCATTTTTGGTGAGCCTCAAATTTCATTTCAAAGACAATTCCAACCTTTATATGGTCCTTGAGTACGTCCCGGGGGGTGAAATGTTTTCACATTTGCGAAAAGTGGGTCGATTTAGTGAGCCGCATTCGAGGTTTTATGCTGCACAAATTGTTTTAGCGTTTGAATATTTGCATTATTTGGATTTGATATACAGAGATTTGAAGCCGGAGAACTTGCTGATTGATTCGCAAGGGTACCTCAAAGTGACGGATTTCGGATTCGCCAAGAGAGTCAAAGGGAGAACATGGACGCTCTGCGGCACTCCCGAGTATCTGGCACCGGAGATCATCCTGAGTAAGGGGTACAACAAGGCGGTAGATTGGTGGGCGCTGGGCGTCCTGGTCTACGAAATGGCAGCAGGCTACCCTCCGTTCTTCGCCGATCAACCCATTCAGATCTACGAAAAGATCGTCTCGGGGAAGGTTCGGTTCCCCTCCCACTTCGGATCCGACCTGAAGGACCTGCTCAGGAACCTCCTCCAGGTCGACCTGACCAAGAGGTACGGCAACCTCAAGAACGGCGTCAACGACATCAAAGGACACAAGTGGTTCGCGAGTACCGATTGGATCGCCGTGTTTCAGAAGAAAATCGAGGCTCCGTTCATCCCCAGGTAAATATTACGATAAGATGTACTCCTAATCGTGATAACGATAACGTTCAAGGGTTGCCATCTATCCTTGCTAGTCCCAGATCACCAGTCTAGGTTTAGGGTGCAGGAATCGTTATCTATCTTTATCATTTCAGAAAGCGTCCTTGACTCTACGTGTAGGTTGTCTGTGGAAGCAAGGCTCCACTCTTCATTCGCTCGTCCCCTACCCAGATGACTCCCGAGGTTCTGATGAATTTTTGAAACTTCGGAACCTACACAGTTTGTAGGAGTCACTTTGATTTAAGTGAGACTAACTTGACGTGCAATAAACTGAGAACAACAAATCTGAAACACTCAAATTTTGTACACCAGTGCCTCTGGAACCTTTTCTTTCATCACGTTCTCAAATTTTAAAACCAAAATCGGTTACATTATTGTTGACCCAAATTGGTGTTGTAATTAGGTACAACTTATCGAGGATGAAGTGGCAACATGACCTAACTCATTTTTCCTGAATTTTCAGGAGACACCAATAAACCGATTTATTATTGCTACCGAGTCTACCAAGGTAGCGGAAGCTTTGTTTTCACTTTTCAAGGACGAAAAAAAAGGTTCTCCAAAATCAAAATTTTCGCTCGCGTTTTGCGTTTCAGATCTTTCTGAACAATTTTGGTTCCGTGTCTGTCTGTCTGTCTGTCCGTCTGTCATGAATTCCTTGTAACGCGCATAACTATACGAAGTTATTGTCCGATTTCTATGAAATTTTCAGGGATTACGCGGATTAGGTTGTAGATGGTCCCCAATGAAAATCGAGGCCTTAAAATTTATAGAAGCCTCTGCGCATGCGCATACGTAAAAATCCTTGTAACAGCCATAACACTTACATTTTTCATCTGAATTTGATGAAATTTCCTAGGATTGTCTAGATTAACGTGTAGGTGGTCCCCTATGAGAGTAGTGAAAGGTACTTGGAGATTGGTGTTTTGAGATTAACTACTATGCATCGGATCATCTATATAATCGGGTTATGGATACGAGGAAGCTATGTGCCACACCCACTTGGCAGACGTTTTTTATACTTAATGTAATGAGGAGTTTTCATAAGGAATGTGGACAAACCCTTTGCTATTTCCCGTCTACGCAAACTGAACACTTACATTCTTTACCATTGCGTAATTTCAACAATCTCTTGCAATTATTTCCATAGGGGACCATCTTCGCATGATGCCGGAAAGTTGTGGCGGTTACAAAGATTTAACTCAATTCGGGGGCCATGATTTCCGTAGGGGACCATCTATGCCCTCACAATCCCTGAAATTTTCATCAAAATCGGACAGTAACTTTGTATAGTATCCTTTTTAAGGATTTGCGGACCAACACAAAACCAAAATTGTCCAGAAAATTTAGATTTTGTAAAACTTGTTTTTTCTTTCACCTTGATAAGTTATAACAATGCTTCCTCTACCTTGGTGTAACTAATTTGTTAAATTGGTAAAATTGGAAAATTGGCTTTAAAACTAAGAGTAGAAGTTTGAAGGAGAAAACGCTGCGAATTATTACACAATGGTTTATTATTTTTCTATATTGATCACTCGTCTGCAAAGAAAACGGCTTTGCCATTGTTACCACCAACCAATTTGAAGAAAAACATCGATCGTATTTCAGTCAGCTAACATTTGAACGGGGATTCGGCCTCTTTTGCGATTCACACTCGTGTTTCTGATTTATCGTACGTCCAACACTTAAATTCTCGTAGAGAGCGAACGGTTTGTCCTACAGAGCTCCGGGTGGTCTCATAAAATTTTAAAAATTCTATAGAATCTTAAATTGAAGGAAAAACAATACCTTTATATCGAAATTGTTTGAGCTAGGGCGTTTTCAAAATGTCAACCCTTAGAAGTGACTGACACCAACCAAAATCTTCGGGGCACAACTAGACCCCAAATTTCATACCAAATTTCATCAAAATCGGTCAATGCTAAGTGGCAAAAGTACGGCGGACGGACGGCCAAATTTGTATTCGATTTTTGGATTCTACTTAAAACCGTAGAAATTTTCATTGGGGACCAAATCATTACCAAATTATTAGGTTCAACAAAAATCACGATACATTTTATATTATTGTGAATGTTTTGTCTTTGTGAATGAAATGCAGTGCCTAAGTCCTTGAACATGTAGGATTATTTTATACAAGGAAATCGTTTCTTTGTAGACCTTGGGTGGTATTGAGAGGTTATTTATTCAAATGGACTGGGTTCAATTTATTCAATCTAAGTTTGTAACAAGTGAAAATTCATTATGTGAGTTGATATTGATTATCAACCCATCCCACGATAAGAATGCTGCAAATTATTACACAAAGGTTTATTATTTTTCTATATAGATCACTCGTCTGCAAAGAACACGGCTTTGCCATTGTTACCACCAACCAATATGGAGAAAAACGTCGATCGCATTTCAGTCAGCTAACATTTGAACGGAGATTAGGCCTCTTTTGCGATTCACACTCGTGTTTCTGATTTATAGTACTTCCAAAACTTAAGTTCTCGTAGGGAGCGAACGGTTTGTCCTACAGAGTTCCGCGTGGTCTCTAAAAATTCTAAAAATTCAATACTATCTCAAATTGATGGAAAAACAATACCTTTATATCAAAATTTTTTGAGCTAGGGCGTTTTCAAAATGTCAACCCTTAGAAGTGACTGACACCAACCAAAAGCTTCGGGGCACAACTAGACCCCAAATGGAGCTCATATACCAAATTTCATCAAAATCGGTCCATGGAAACTAAGGAAAGTGCGGCGTACGGACGCACAGTGGGGAGGAAACGCTAAAACACGCTCATAATGCTCATAATGGGGTATTTCAGTCAATTTTTTTTTCAAAAGACCTTGGGTCAGGAATAACGGTAATGGGGTCTGTTAGTCGAGAAAATATTTAGAAGAAATTAGGGAAGCTAATGAAAGTTGAAGATTTGAATGATGTGACGTATTACATACACGAAGTTGCTGGCCTTGAAAGACAGTAAAATCGAGATATTTCATGGATAATTTCGTCAAAATAAACTTCGTACGATAATAAATTTTACACAGAATGAGACCAATATCTGTCATATTTTAGATCCGTACGTTTCCAATTTTTAATATTATCAATTTCGAAGTTTCATACACTTAATGATTTTTTAAATATTAAAAACAGTTTGATTTTTGAGAAACAGTTTGTTTTTTTAGAAGTTTCCACGGAATATGAAAAAAGTCCGCCGAGAGGGTGTGGCACATAGCTTCTTCTTATATGTAACACTATTGATTAGATGATCCGGTGCATACAGTCTCAACCACAAAAACTTGAAAAAAACCAAGAAAAATATAGTTCAGGAAGGTTTAAAACGTGAATCGCGAATCGAAATATTGATTTTGGACGAAATGTTTTTTGTCATTCTTGAAAAGTGAAAACAATGCTTCTTGGTAGACCCGTAAGCAAAGTCTCGTCAGTAATATATTTAATTATTTAGTTGTTTGTTCAAGTGATGAATGATGTGTTGGTTTTAGATTTAAACGTAAAATTCATTTAAAAAAATTCCTAGTTACTAAATTTTGATTTATCGAAAAAAGTAAAAATCTCAAAAACATTTTTTACCGAAAAGACTACTTGTGAGTCAGTTCATGTGATAGATTAAAGGTTCATAATGTACTGTTTGAAATTATCGTAATATTGCGATATTATAACAATAAAATTAAAATACTTCGATGACTGTTGTGTAATTGCAAACAACCAAATTAAGCTGAAATATTTGTTTTTAGAAAGATTTCGAATATTACGAAAATGAAAGTATAAGTGAAGAATGTTCAAGATTTATGGAGGATTGAAGTCTTTAGGTATCTCGTACGTACTCGTACAACATTTTTAGAAATCTTGAACGGGACACAATTTTAGGTCAACTCCTTTGTCATTTTTGGTACATGCATACGTATGTTTCCTGACTTGTAAGACCTAAAATACCAGAAAACGTCTGCCAAGTGGGAGTGGCACATAGCTTCCTCGTATCCATAACCCGATTGTTTAGATGATCCGATGCATAGTATTTGATCTCAAAACATCAATCTCCAAGTGCCATGCACTACCTTCATAGGGGACCATCTACACATCAACCGACACAATCTCTGAATATTGTTGGAAAATGTCGAAGTTTCGTTGTTACAAGGAATTGACGTTTGCTATACGCAGTGGCTACCATCAGTCTGGGGAGAATCATTTTCATAGGGGACCATCTACAACCGAATCCGCATATTCCCTGCAAATTTCATCGAAATCGGATGAGAAATGTAGAAGTTATGGCTGATACAAGGAATTCACGGTTGCGCATGCGCACCACCTACTATTTGTCTGGGGATGATGATTCTCAGAGGGAACTTTCTACAGGCCAATCCGAACAATCCTAGAAAATACCATCAAATTACGATGAAAAATGTGAGTGTTATGGCTGTTACAAGGATTTTATGGTTGCTCATTCGCAGAGACTACTGTCAATGTTGAGGCCTTGATTTTCATAGGGGACCATCTATAACCTATCGCATAATTCCTGAAAATTTCATCGAAATCGGATAGAAAATGTGGAATTTATGGCTGTTGCAAGTAATCAGACCGGGGGTGATGATTTTCATGGGGGACCATCTACTCGCCAACCCGCACAATCCTTGAAAATGTCATCGAAATCGGACAATAACTTCGTATAGTTATGCCGGTTACAAGGATTTCATGACAGACACACAGACAGACAAATCGTTCAGGAAGGTCTAAAACGTGAAACGCGAGTGGAAATTTCGATTTTGGAGAATTTTTTTTTTCAACTTGGAAAAGTGAAAATAAAGCTTCCGCTAAATTGGTAGACTTTTATAGGTATTTTTTGGGGAGCGGTGGAGGGATGTGACGTATACGTCCTCTGTAGGGTCACGTGGACTGTCACATGAAATGAGTAAATATTGGAAATAAAATGTACAAGAATAAATAATACGTGAAAAAATAGAGGAAGAAATGATATCACGCCATCTACAAATTTGGCTCAAAATTAAATCGATCCTAAGTTTTTCTTAACTTCACCTGTTAACAACTTATTTTTCACGTGGAATCACACGAATCACTTAGTGTGGAAAGAAATATCACATTTCAGGCACACGCCAAC
The DNA here is from genome assembly GCA_009739505.2 of Apolygus lucorum. NCBI lineage: Eukaryota > Metazoa > Arthropoda > Insecta > Hemiptera > Miridae > Apolygus > Apolygus lucorum. The sequence goes on from CM019183.2 coordinate 2,702,337, forward strand.
ATCACCTTTTACATCCATCCTTCGTTTGTACACCGGCGCCTCTTCTTGTTTTCTCTTTCTTCGAGGAAATGATCTGTTCGGTCGTATCGAATGTCATACAAAACAGATCCTTTTCCTCGAAGGAGCTGTTGGTCCAACAGAGGATATTGCCGGAGTATCTTTTGAGGTACATCTCTCGTCAATACACTTTCGTAACTTGTTTTTGTCAATTACTAGTGTCGATTCGTCAATTTGTGTGAAATGAAATGTTTCTTTCCAAACGAGGTAATTCGTGGTAAGTTGGCCTACATGAGTTGTAGAAGAAAAATATCCTTAGGGTACTTCACACTGCTTCTTATTTGCCTTTACACTCGCGAAAAACGGAAGCGAATCTAAACAAATTACTGTGTTTATTGATACGAAATGTTTTGAAAAAGAAACCAAATTGACTGGCGTAACTTGACCTATCATGATTTTTGCTGTTTTGAATTGGATATTCGAAAATATTTTGATCCAGCCGGACAAAATTTGATTTGATTTTGGTTTATTATTTTCAATAAAGAACCTTTGGAATCAACCAAGAAAAAAAAAAAATGTTCAACACACCCTCAAAATTTGTTGGTTTACGTTTCAAGGTACGTAGAATCCAAAAATCGAATAAAAATTTGGCCGTCCGTCCGCCGTACGCCCTTCGCGGCACTTTTCCCTCTTAGAATTGACCGATTTTGATGAAATTTGGTATGTAGGCTCCATTTGGGGTCTAGCTGTGCCCCGAAGATTTTGGTTGATGCAGGTCACTTCTAAGGGTCAAAAAATTCATTTTGAAATTTTGAAAACGCCTGAACTCAAAAAATTTTGATATAAAGGTATTGTTTTTCCTTCAATTTAAGATTCTATAGAATTTTCAGAATTTTTTGAGACCACGCGGAGCTCTGTAGGACAAACCGTTCGCTCCCTACGAGAATTTAAGTGTTGGACGTACGATAAATCAGAAACACGAGTGTGAATCGCAAAAGAGGCCTAATCTCCGTTCAAATTTTAGCTGACCGAAATGCGATCGATGTTTTTCTTCATGTTGGATGGTTGGTGGCTTTGCAGACGAGTGATTTATGTAGGAAAATAAATAATAATAAACCATTGTGTAATAATTTGCAGCTTTTTTTTAAATTTTTTATTTCGCCAAGAAACCAGGCAATCTGACGTGGAACTATCTGCTTGCTGCAGCTTTATCAAAATACGTTCGAATACCTAGCTAACTCAAAACGTGCAAAAATCTTAATATGCCAAGACGGCTTAAACGTCAAAATGGTATGGGTCCATTTCCGTAAATTGCAAATTTTTAAACTGCAGGAAAACGTGCAAAACGAGTTCGAATGATGAAGTAGCTTCTCTAGAGGCATGACGATTCAGAAATCAACGAAAACAGTGACCCACTTAGACACGAATACCGTTTATACGAGACTCTTACGTGAAGGGCTAAAACATGTTGTTGTACGTACGTTTTACCCTGCCTGTGATCCACATTTCCTGTCTATCCCTCGATTAATTAGTTCAAAAAGGATTCCCTACGGCGGATGTCTTCTAAAAACATCGTAGTTAGTCCTGAACCACCGGATCTTTATCTGGGAAACCAATTAGGAAATCTTTGACAACATCCTATCTTTCGGCCCGATAAACAATCAATCAGTATTATCCGTAGTTTAATTGATTATTTCCACACAAAGCTAAAATTGAAGAAGAAATTTTGTTTTGAATCATCAACGTAGTTGTAGTCGCATTGATCTTCATATTAAGAGAAGAAGAACGAATTGTCATCAAGTCGACTGACTATTTTACCATCATAGATTTTCTCTCCAAGGAAAAGTAAAGACGTTTTTTCCTCGTTGTTTTCCGTTGCTGCTATTGATACTTTTCGTGACGTCGCCGGCTTGTCTTGCTATAAACTATCGCTTCCAAGTGCCTTGACATTTAGTTTCACCAAGACAGTTGACGTATCGTTTTAAAATTCATACAAACGATCTTTTTGGAAAACATTGCAGGTTGCTTTAAGTGACTCGAGTTTCCTTCGACGATTTTCTTTCAATATACCGCTCGAATTTTGAGATTCGGGATCCACTTTTTGGCCTTATTCTGATTTAGAATTTAAAATTGTGGTCTTGTCGTGTCGTGGTGGTACCTCTGCCTCATACCAAAAAGACCATGGGTCTGCTGCCCGCAAGCGACCACAATAATTATGGTCAATTATTGACCTGTACAGATTAAGGATGGGTATCGTTTCAAAAGGATCGATATTTTGTATCGATACTGTATCGTATCGATATCGCAAGTATCGTTGGGCATAAGTATCGATATTTTGGAATATCGAGTATCGATACTTTAGTGTCACAAACTATCAATATTATCCAATATTCCCAAGAAAAATAATTTTTTCAACAATGTTTATTAATTTTTCACAATCAAGAGTCCAAGCAGAGTGATTTTCTCGATGATATTAAAGGTATTTGTACAACCAAAGAGAAATGACCTGAAAGCCTCTCTTCATTCATTTTTAGCCATTCTGTTGAATTTTCCGCAAGAAATGTATCGATATTCGATATTTAGAAATATCGGATCCAAAGTATCGATATCCAAAAATATCGGATATTGCAGTATCGATACTAAAGTATCGAGTATCGGTGCTAAAGTATCGATATTTTAAAATATCGAGTATCGATACCCATCCCTAGTACAGATGCGATATTTGGTCAGCTCGATCCTCCCAGCCGTTCAATGTTGACTTTCCAGATCAGGTGTCCAGCATCTATCGCTGTACCTATTGCCTCACAGCCCTAGGTCCCAATGGGGGTAAAACACCTTTGCACATGTTCACAGCCCTAGAGTAGTCCCGGACACACGGTACCACATGGCACAGGGACGACTCCGGTCTGGGAAGTCGTGTCGGTGATGTGCAGAAGTTCACGCAGAACAGTCTGTATACGAGGGTTAGACCAAAATTATGTCCAATTAGACCATTTGCTTACCTTCCTGCTGTACTTGGCGTCAAAATTTGACGCATATTTAATATGCATGCGGTGACTCAGGCCTATGGAGGAATGGTGGGACAGTTTGTGGCAGTTAGGTAGGGGTTAGAGGGTGGTTGGGGAAGGGCAGCGACGTCTGCCGTCACCTTACAACTTGACCAAGTATGAGCGTACAGGGTGTCAATCAACTTCAGCCGTCACCGAGATGTTTCGGTTTATTATTTTCAATAATGAACCTTTGGAATCGACCAAGAAAAAAAAAATTTGTCAACCCCTCATCAAAATTTGTTGGTTTACTATTCAAGGTATGTAGAATCCGAAAATCGAATAAAAAATAATAAACCTTTGTGAAGTAATAATTTGCACCGTTTTGCTACATGGAAGTGAAAGAAACAATTACACAAGTCAAGTTTGCTTTCATATAATTACAAGTATTGACTTGCATAGGGAACAATAAAATAATTAAAACATGAAATAATCGGTAAAACTAGACTAGAAACTTTTTCCTAGCTCTGATACCTAGTCAGGCTCATTGACTCAGACGAAAACAGATCAGGAGAATGGCAGGTAGTGGATTAGGCTATTTTACGAGGGGGTAATGCACAGAGTACTGGAGACAAGGTAATGTAAGTAGTGTTAAGGGTTTGGAGTAGGGGGCCCTCCTCCTGAGGTTTCACCCGCACGAATATTTGACGGCAACTATAGTATTATTTAATGTTTATTCTCTGCAGGTCGCCTTCTTCTTCTCTCACTATCTTTTGTTTCCACTGAAGGAGCGGTCTTCACCACGGTGCCATCGGTCTTTTTATGACCAATCCACTTCCAGTTCCTCTCTCTTATCTGAATATCAACAAAGTTTTGTTAGGCCTCCAAATACCCCGTAACCTGTGCAAGCAGGGGTTCAAAAAAAATTACGAAGTTGACGGTAGGTTGTTGCAGGACTTTCCACGTCATACTGCCATACTTCTCGTTGGTGTTGAAGCCTTTCCCTTTTATGGGCCAGGTTCATATATTCGACCATGTTGTATTGAGATGGACAAAACACCCGTTTGCTTTTCTTACTCTGCTCTTTAGATATTTGGATGATCTTCCATCTTTTGTTATCCCGCTTCACAGGTCAACAAATGAATCTACCGGGTCCTGGAGAAGCTTGTTTCTTTTCATTTCCTTGATCTTGTTCGAATTAAAGTGAAGATCAACTGAACCTGAGATTTAGCTAAATGCATCTACCTTGCTCCGTGAGTCAGAAAATCCATAAGGAAGGAGGTAAAGATCATCGTCCTCCATTAACTCTACTGTATGCCTCGTCGTTTTTTCTCAAAGTAGCTTCGCGTGATATGCTGTCCATAACAATAGAGTGAGTCGATAATAGGATATAGCCCTCCTTCATTTCTGTAACTTCATTCATTGGATCTGACTGCTGACCCTCATGGATGATCTGGCTCGAAGCTGCTGGAGAAATTCTTTATGCGATTTTTGGATGATTTTAGTAGGAACGCCAACAGCTTTCTTGAAAGACAGCGTAGAGTAAGCCCTGCCATTTCGCACTCAGCTCAACGAACATCGGTATAGATGAGATCTATGCAAATTAGATGTTCACAGAAACTAGTTTTTCCATCGAAAAAAGCTGATGTAGGTTAGTTGTACCCCTCTTTTGGTAATCCATATTGACAATCAAAATCCGTTCTTCTCAAAACTGCATAGTATTGTGGAAAAAAGCTAAAGCTGGGACTCCTCTCACAAGTTACGCTGAACGCTCTCCTCAACGGCGTATTTAATTTAATTTCAGGGGATTTATTGAAGAATCAATCATATAATGATATATATAATGTGATGATATTCATGTGGTATCGATATTTTTGTATAGAACGTTTTTTTCACGTGAAAGTGGCGTGTTGCAGTTCATCTTCGCCACTCAGTACAGTGAGACCATCGTAACTGCACATTTTCAGTTAAGGGGGTCGATCGTTCCTCGTTCCGGATTAGTATTTCCCAAAATTGTGGGGGCAAAAACTTTTAAAATGTAGCTAAGTTTGAAATTTCAAAGGATTTAAGGAATTTATTAGGGAATTGAATAACTGAAAGATTGTCGCTGGAATCATCAAAACCGAACAATAATTGTCAGAGAAAAATGGGAAAAATCTGTTTATTCAGTCATGTTTTTCCCCCTTGAGGGAGTCTCAGTCGGTCGCCATCCGTTCTTAGTATTTCGACAAATCAAAGGCAAAAACTTGAAAAGTTGTACCTAAATTTTAAATTTTAAAGGACTTTAGAAATTCATTAGTACACGGCCCTAGGGAGTTGAAAAACTGAGATATTGCCGCTAGAATCATCAAAATCGAACAATAATTGCCAGACAAATATGGGAAAAACCGTTAATTCAGGTATGTTTTTCTCATAAAATGTAGCTAAACTTGAAATTCTCAAGGATTTTAGAATTTCATTAGTGCATGGGCCTTGGGAACTGAAGAACTGAAAGACTGCCGTTGGAATCATCAAAATCTAACAATAATTGCCATAGAAATATGGGAAAAACCGTTTGTTCATTAGGTAGTTTTTCCCATTTTTCTCTGGCAATTCTTGTTCGATTTTGATGATTCCAGCGGCAATAATTCAGTTTTTCAATTCCCTAGAGCCGTGCACTAATGAATTTCTAAAATCCTTCAAAATTTCAAATTTAGGTACAACTTTATACGTTTTTGCGCCTTCGATTTCGTGAAATACTAACCCGGAACGAGGAACAAACGGCGACCAACTGAGACCCCTCAGCATCAAGGTCGCATATTCGAGCCTCAGATTTTCCATCTTGGCCCTCGAATTTTCATTGTACTTTCCAGAAAACCACCATCTGTGGAATTATTGAGTTGGGAGATTAATTATGATGAGTGTTCCTAATTCGGAATGGCAGGTTTTCCAATACAGTAGAGCAATACATAACTCAATGTTTATCTCATTCATCCAAATAGAAAACGCAAGAGAGGAATTATTTTCCGCTGCGGGACGCGACATTTCTTGAGGTTATGGCTCCAGCACTGCACATTTTGCGGAAAATTCAAAAGTTGTGTACTTACTTGTATTCTTTGCGAAAGTTACAGTCGGGTCTGAACTGGTGTTTATAAAATAATAATAAAAATAGTTCATAAAATAATAATAAAATAGAAATTTTACCTTTTTCTTGGGTCAAAGTTTAAGTCATGAAAAAGCCCTATGATAAGAGAATTTCACGTAATTTGGAAACCTCGAATTTTTTCAATCGGGAATTGAACTACGAGAACAAATATTTTTTCTTAGGTGCACGAACGGTAAAAACTGTGCCAAAATTTCAGCTTTCCAACGGTATAGCCAATTTAAATTTAAAAGTGGGCCTTCTTACAGAAATTTTGTTTGAACGCGGAAAACGTGGATTTTGGTTTATTATTTTCAATAATGAACCTTTGGAATCGACCAAGAAAAAAAAATTTTTCAACACCCCGTCAAAATATGATGGTTTACGTTTCAAGGTACGTAGAATCCAAAAATTGAATAAAAATTTGGCCGTACGCGGCACTTTCCCCACTTAGCATTGACCGATTTCGATGAAATTTGGTATGTAGGCTCCATTTGGGGTCTAGTTGTACCCCGAAGATTTTGGTTGATGTAGGTCACTTCTAAGGGTTCAACAATGAATTTTGAAATTTTGAAAACGCCCTAACTCAAAAAATGTCGATATAAAGGTATTGTTTTTCCTTCAATTTAAGATTCTATAGAATTTTTAGAATTTTTTGAGGCCACGTGGAGCTCTGTAGGACAAACGGGTTCCCTACGAGAATTTAAGGGTTTGACGTACGATAAAAGTTGAATCGCAAAAGAGGCCTAATCTCCGTTCAAATTTTAGCTGACCGAAATGCGATCGATGTTTCTCTCCATGTTGGATGGTTGGTGGCTTTGCAGACGAGTGATCAATATAGAAAAATAATAAACCATTGTGTAGTAATTTGCAGCGTTTTTCAACGAAATCAGCGCTCCGGCCTCCTGTTTCCGGAGGCCTTGCGGTCTACTAACTGCGGCGCCCTTCCACCCACTTCTATCGACGGACCCCTCAAATCGTCAAGCCGGAGCGCTGATATCGTTGAAAAAATCCACGTTTTTCCGCGATCAAACAAAATTTCTGTAAGAAGGCCCACTTTTAAATTTAAATTGGCTATACCGTTGGAAAGCTGAGATTTTGGCACAATTTTTACCGTTCGTGCATCTCGGAAAAAAAATGGTTCTCGTAGTTCAATTTCCGATTGATAAAATTCGAGGAAAAAAGGCTTTTTCATGACTCAAACCTTGACTAAAAAAAAGGTAATGCATCTATCCTATAGGAAATTTAATGCTACTTCCAAAGGTATCCTGAAGTTGTAATTATCACAACAAATTAGTTATGACCATAACAAAAAGTTATGACCAATTTAATGGGGTAATGTCAAAACCACGAGGAAAAATCTTAAAATTGAAATAACTCGGAAACGAAGCCTCTAAAAAAATTTGCTAAGAGACATTTTTTGTTGCAAATTAGATGCAAAATTGACTCGTGCAGTATGGCAGAACAGTTAGGCTTACACCCTGTATAGTTTACGTTTTGATTTGATTTAAGTCCAAGATGGATTCTGGGTGTTGAGGGAAATCGCAAATATAATGGAGGACCACTTACCAGAAGGTGGTCAGAAAAGTCACTGAAAGGTAGTCCCCTGAGAGGTAGCACTCTCCCTACCCACAGAAGGGTAGCTGGGGGCGTCGCGGTAACTGTTAGGTCCCCCGTTTGCTGAGCAGCTTGCAAAACTGTTACATACTTACATACTATTCGGAAGGAGGAACGTAATGATCGAATACCACAGTCTGGACCATTTATTCCCGTACTCTTGGCATTATTATTTAATATCCTTCTATAATTGAAAGTAACCATTAACCCTTAATTTCCCACTTGTTAAAAGAATTGTTTTTTAACAATATTTCTCAAGATTTTGGTGTATTTTAACCAATTAAATGGCATAAAATTGCTAGTTTAGATCAAGATGTATGTGAATTTTGTTAATTTGATGATAACCGTATGGTATATTTTTGGACAACTCAGGAGGTGAGGGAGGTGGGTATAGTGAGGTTCTAAAAAGACAGGTAATTCTGGTTGGGGGGGGGGGGGGGGGGCTATCGTTATTTTAAAACTAGATACTTACAATTCGTTATATCTAACTTGAGCTAGACGGAACCAGCAACTTTTTATTCGAAATGAATAAATAAACGCAATAAAATCACAAACAAACAAATAAAATTGTTAGCCCACTAACACCATCCGACCCCTCTGCTCCTAAGGTATCCAAAAAGACACCATTATTTATATTTCCCGCCACAACTTTAATTTATTTTCCTCAACATCTTGGGTTGTTTTTCTGTAAGATTTTAAATTAGTTTGGCAGAACAGTTATTATGATCAGGTATCTGTACTAATGAGGAATTTCACCATGTCGGAATTTCCTATTTTTGACCCCAAAATCGGATTCAGCACCTCGAAAAACCCCGTAAGGCAAACTTTCAGCCCTAACTTCCTAATTTACGAATAAACAAAACAGTGTAGAAAATACGAATGTTTAAAAAAAACCGGGAAAATGACGTCATGCTGGAATAGTTCATTTATGGCCGCTTGAAGCACTGAGATCGAGAAATCCATAGTCCCCAGATGCAAAATTTCATGAAACAGTAAAGTTCGAAATCGAAAAACTGAAGAAAAAAAATAGAAAAAGCGAGATGGGGAAAATTAGGTTCCCCTGTTTTTGTTTGATAACTTTCCTCTTAGAAAACACGATTTTGTCGTCCCAATGGGCAACACTGGGAGGAGACGGCGATCCGAACAGCCCAATCAGCGAGCGTTCCTGCTTCACGTCCGTTTTCCCGGTTAGTTTTGAAATTAAAAATTTTGACTGTCTCCCAAAAATAGGAGACTTATTTTCCGAAATCACCCCGATTTTCATCTATCCCACACCATTAACTATTCAGGAAAAATGCAAACAGAAATCGGTGAAATTCCTCATTCATGAAACTGACCTTCACTATCCCCAGTTCATCGTAGAAATGGGTCGGATTTTAACACGATATTATCTCAGGGATCGATGGTTTGTCTTTTTTTTTACACTATAATTGAAGTACGAAGGTAGCCAAAAGAATGTCGGTTTTGGCTTGAAAGTGGTTGAACAGTGTTGCAGAATGCTTAAAAAATCGAACTTCCGAAAAGATACCTCAGGACAATGAGGGTCAATAATTTTTACTATATTCATAGTCTGAGTTACTTTGTACTCCTACTACTTCCGAAAAGATACCTCAGGACAATCAGGGTTAATAATTTTCACTATATTCATAGTCACGTTACTTAGTCGAGTCGTTACTTAGTCACGTTACTATATTCATAGTCGAGTTACTTAGTACGTGTTTCAATAACAGCTATAAAATTCACAACAGCCGTTCGCTGGTTGAATGAACCAGTTCTCTTGAGATCGGCTCGGATTTTTATTCGGATTGGTCCAAATAAATACCGCTTGCCGGAGGTATCACATGTCCCAATAATTATTTGGAAGGTTCGTTGGTGAACCCCTCTCTACTTAAGTGCCTGAGGCAATAAATAGCTAAAACGAAATCATCAGAAAAAATCTGATTTTTTCCTTTAGGTGTTAGCTGATGACTTTGCGAAAATGTGTAAAAACTGTTGTTTGCTTTAATATTTTTGGTTTATTATTTTTGGTTTATTATTTTTAATAATGAAGCTTTGGAATCGATCAAGAAATAATTGTAACTCCTCTCAAAATTTGATAGTTTCAGTTTCAAGGTACCTACGTAGAATAAGAAAATCGAATGAAAAATTGCCCTTCCGTCCACCGTACGCTTCACTTTACCCAGTTCCCATTGACAGATTTTGATGAACTTAATATATCGGTTGCATGTAGGGTCTTGTTCTGCTTCGAAGCTTTTGGTTAGTGTCTGTCACTTCTAAGGGGTAAAAAGCGGGAAAAAACATTTTCAAAATGCCCTACCACGAAAACTTTTGATACAGGTTTTTTTTATTTATTTAGAATAGCGATGAATTTAAAGCATTTTTTGACACACCCAGAGCTCTGAGGGACCAACCGTTTGCCTAATGAGGGTAATTAATTACTAGGATTTCATGACAGACACGGAACCAAAATTGTTCAGAAAGGTCTAAAACGCAAAACGCGAGTGAAAATTTTGATATTGGAGAACTTTTTATTTTCATCCTTGAAAAGTGAAAACAAAGCTTCCACTACCCTGGTAGACTCGGAAGCAATACTTTTAAAAATTCATCTCTTTCGATTAATTTTTAAATTGCAAATTGAAATTGAAATCTAGCTAATCTGGTGACACCTTGGGACAGATGTTGATTTCCAAGATGTTTTCGTTTACATTAATGACACCATAGTCCAATTAGGGTTAAATGCTCGATTATTGTGAAATTTGTCAGAACTAGGCTAGGTTCCTAGTGTGCTGGGACCCGAATCCTCTCTCCGCCCAACCTTCCCTTGGTTCTTGGTACCTTGGAACGGTCTTTATCGATTGCGAACCGAGCAGTAGAAATTAGTACGACTGCCACCCCAACCCAAGAAATCACGATTGCCACCCGAGGGGCCCGACCATCAACTGCCTTCCAGAAATGTTACCATTGCCCCCCGCATCGAAATGAAAATTTACTGTTGCCTTCCGGAAAAGGGAAATCTTCCCGAAGTACTAACTTTCAACTGTTTGACTTAGCTGTGGTAAATTTTATCAGAATAATTTCACGGCTATTTTCTCCTAAGCATTATTCGATAGATGACCTTTAAAACCCTTTGAAATGCATACAAGATTGCAATATCATGGATATCTTGCTTTGTTGTTGTACAATATTGTCGATTTGGTAGGTATACGACGACCATAAAATTTTTTGACTGTTTTCAAAATGTCACGTGACGCTCTCATCAACCCACCCTAATTGATAAAATCATTGTGTAAGGACTCAACTTTTCATTTCCCGATAAAATAAGGGAACAGCATTCGTTGCTCGTTATTACATAATTTTTCTTTATTGTGTGATTCAGATATATAATACAATACATTATTTCTGTAGTATGTGTTAGCATTGTCTTCTATCATTTAAGATAACATTGGAAAATTATCTCCTTCCATTTCATTTGAATCTATTTCATCACTTGGATCACTTCATTGAAGGGGTAACTCCGTATTGTATCATTGCTAGCGACCAAAATCAAAACAATTGCCTCTATCATTTGGTTTAATGCTATTACGAAACATACGTTTTCTAACAGCCCATCTAAATTGCTGGACGTTAGGGTTGACATTTCTCTCATTAGCACTTCCCTTTCTTAGCACTTCTTACGTGAAAATCATTTCGACTTATCTGGCCAATAAATCAAGCAAACGTAACGAATCATTTTCAAAGGAATACTATCAAATCAATTGAAAGCTCCCACAACTTTGGGATAACGATGTTCAGCTTGTAGGAACTTTCTGTCAAAATAAACTTGACTTTTTATTGCGCAATAATATGGTTGGTAATTACTTTTAATTGAAAAACTGTGTTCTTCGCAGACTGGTGATCTTTACAGAAAAATAATAAACCGTTGTGTAATAATTTGCAGCTTTTATTCTTCTCTGATAATGTTTTCAAAATTTGCTACGGCTGCCCTTAAATTACAAAACTTTTTGAAAATTCGATATATTTTCTAACAAATTGTGTTAATTGTGTTAGGTGCAAAGGACCTGGCGACACCTCCAACTTCGACGAATACGAGGAAGAAGCCCTGAGGATCTCCTCCACCGAAAAATGCGCCAAGGAATTCGCCGAGTTTTAATTTCACCTGTAATTATTAATCTTTCCTTTTTATTTTGGTTTTCGATCCTCCCCCTCCCACTAAGGTAATATTACGAGTCCTACGAAAAAAAAATCACAAAAAAAACTCAAAAAGTGGAGACAATTTTGTAGAACTCCGTATTTAGGTGGGCCGTCGTTTCAAATTGTTTCTATTCATCAAGCGTCGCTTTGAGGAGAAATTGATTGTATTTTTATCTCAATATTTATTGTTATTTATCTTTTATGATTTAAAAAGAAATGCTAGTGTCAATAAACTAGCCGAACAGTATTGTGATGTATAAAAAAAATGTATCGACTACTATTGCACTAAATATCTTGTTGAAAATCGTAAATTAATTTTCTTATTTTAAAATATCTTTGAATATGACTACAGTAGAGTGTTTTCTAAATACCTAAGGAGGTTTTCTTCGCGATTCTTGACGCAGAATCGAAACAATTTCAAACGAAATCCCGCCTACAACAAAAAAAATTAAAAATCATAAAAAATTAAGGTTCTAGTTTTAGTATTAATTGAAGGGGCTCTCAAAATAGAACAGCTTCTCAACAAAGTTCTAATCGCTTCGGTAACATGTTTACAAAAATACGGGTCTTCCTATGGTTTAAAAACAAAAAAAAAATATCGTAGAAATTTCTCCCAGGGAATAAATTTTCTCTATCGGTGTGTTAAATACAAGTAGTAGGTAATAAACAAACAATGGTAAGTAGTAGGAGCTCTATTGTCCCACACTCATGAGAAGCGTAGCCTTGAATTTGTGTCGCCCAGTAAACTCGTAATTAATAAATAAATTGGTTGGAAAACGTTCACACAAAAAAACCTCAATCATAGATGTGTTGATAACACGTCGTTTTTCGTTAGATCGTATAAAAACTAACCAATGTGATGAAATTTTTTTCCATTATTCTTAAGATTTTTCTCTGATTGAACCAGAAAAATCGAGAAAAAAAACACTCTTTAATCATAGTTAGGCATGATATTCGGTCGAAATTTGATGACATTTCGGTTTATGACTCGGGGGCAACAGACCGCACAGTGTTTTCTTCGGTTGTTTTTATGGGATCTGACATAATCAAAAAACTACAAATTCCGGTGGTTAAAAAAAAACAGTTGTTAATGTATGACGCCCATTGTATAAAATTAGGTCAAAGTGTTTTTTAGATTAGTCTATAAGTCGAAGTCCAACTTTGGCTCCTTCCCCTTGAGTGCCCGAACATACCCGCTCATTTATTAACAGCTGGTTTTTGAGTTTTCGTTAAACATAAAGTTTCCTATAACTTCCAATCCAAAATTTGACGAAAAAAAATTTTTCTAAATAAAAAAAATTAAAGATTATAGTATAAATATAGAATTACATAATGTAGACTGCCTGACGCTTTGCTGAAAAAAACTTCTTTAAAGTGAACAAAAATGTTGTCCTAAGTAAAAAATAATTGATTTTTGAAATTGCTTTTTGTATCATATAAATACAATAACGCAGACTTTGGATGTACTGTACAAAAATTTCTCTTGTTATTGGTCCTGTATGGATTATAAATACTTACGCGAACCAAAGTGATTTATTTCTGTATGATTTAAACCTATGATATTATCGATTGACCTAATTATTTTATCATCACTGTTTTATTCGTTTGTCGAGGGTGACTAGGTGCATCTATTACTAACTAAGAAAATTGAAAGTGTTCTATTTCGCTAAGTTTTATATTTTGATTTCGTAATTACTTAACAGAATTTGGTGTTTTCGAGTGCCCTTATTGTACCTAGTTTGAAGTCTTTATTTCTGCGTCAAAAGATGGTTTTGGTTGAAAAAAAAAAATGCTCGTCATGATTGCCAATTCATGGGTGTCTCCGTGAAGTTGAGGTGTAATTTCTGTTTTGTGAATGAGATCGAATACTCCTTATGCCATCGATGTATAATATAGCACCGTTGAACAGTACCTATAAGGTTTAATGATGGCTGGCTTCAGTATAAGGCCTTGGCTCAAGATTTGGCAACGCTGCACTTGCTTCCCCAATTCAGGCCGACTGCTGCTTCTAAAGCAATGATCTCCTGTTAGGCGCGATGAGATGGGTTATATAGAAAATATCTGTGATCTGAATTATTGTAAGATACTTATAGTAAGGACCTAATTTAAAGGAAGATGAGAAGAAAGCACTGGAGAAAACCCTTGTCAGTGGAGAATGTAAACCAATTGGGTCTTCCAAAATTCAAGTTTTCTCTCGCATTTTGAATTTCCGAGTATTTTGAACAATATTGTTTCTGGGTCTATAAGTGATCAATTTCCTGTGGGAAGTCAAGTTTCATTTCTGATGAAAACAGGTTCACAGGCACGTTAGACTTGGATGGGCCTTTATGAATTTCACCGTCATTTGGGTAGATATCAAAAACTTCCGTGGCTCCATTACATTCTTCACGATCATATGATCTAAAATGGACTATCACCGGCTTTTCTAACCTCAAAAATACAAAAATATTCAAATAATAATAATAGGTAATTGAAAAGAAGAAGAAATTAAAGTTGATTTTTTAGCTAGGTAGTAAGTCATAATAAAATGGAACATACTTAATTCGTACAATTGAATTTTGTACAATTTCGAGAAAGTCGGAAACCGTAAATAACCTAACAAAAATCATCATTTACGAGTAACAAGACGACGAATGGAAGTGTAGTGCCGTCTACCCTAGCTGTATAGTGGACCTGACGCGCGACGTTGCCAATTCTCTTATACCGAAGCCGACCATGTATATATTGATGCTTAATACATGACTGAGACCTTTCAGTACGAGTATTTTGCGTTTATAGCAGTGTTTGAAGGCGGGAGCTGAGGGGCTGGTTCGAATCCTGGAAGTGGCGACTGCATTTCTTGAGCTTTTATTATAAAAAGGTAAATAATGGTACCTCATATTAATATTTATTAATAATTTATAATACATCGATGCCTCATTCACAACTCAGACTGGAGTTTTTGCTTTAATACCCACAGTTTGAATCATTGAATTCTGTGTGAGAAGACGTTACAATTTTTACTCCACATCTTGATGTATCAGTTGAAACTCTTCATCTACACACAACTAAACGATCATTACCCCCCCCCCCCTCCCTCCACAACTTCAAAGGAGAATATCATCCATGTGTAGCCAATCATTTCGAGAACCACTGGTGAAACGAAGTTTCCCTCTGAACTGCCATAAATTTCAAGTACTCCGCGTTATCGATTTCAAGAAAAGAGAAACGTTCTCTTCGCGTACTTCTCAGCCCCTAATGTCCAGATCCTTGTCCTTCCTTAATTTATTGACAAACGTGATTTTTACGCATTAATTTGTGAATTAATCGAGCCATTCGGAACTCTACCTTGTGTCGTAGATAATGAAATCATTGTGTCTTAGATGTTAGGTACCTACTTACAACTTATTGAGGGACAAATTACAAAAAAATACCTACGTTTCGATTAAATTATGAAATGAGCTTTACTTACCTGTCAACAATCAATTTTAAAAGCATCCAATCAGATTTGCATATAATTTTACATTGTCGAAAAAAAGTGAATGAATGATGTATTCGTTGCTTAACCATAAAAAGAAGATATTTTTGTCAATTCGGAAGCTATCGAAAAAATCGAATGGGATCAAGAGAGCTCGATGGAAACACACCGCCGATTTTTACAAGGAATTTAATCGTAGAAGTGAAAATCGGCCGTGTGATTTTCAAACTTGCTCGTTAAAATGTTTTTTTCGACTATCGTATTATTGAACTATTGTTTTCCAATGTTCATGAAAATTGTCGGAGACGAGTGTTGTTGCCATACTGGATTGTGTCCATTAAAAAAGGCCAATTTTCTCGAGAAAATTTGGCTTTTTTAAAAATTTATTATGTTTTAACTTTATCAAATAAGTATTATTTATTGTGTAAATATTTTTATTGAATTAAGCGTTCTTTCGTGAGAATCTTAAATGGAAAATGAGGAGTACCTAGCATACTCATGGTTATAGGGTCATTGTGTTTAAAAAAATATGTTTCCAGGATTAAAAAGAAAATTATATCTATTCCTCATTGTATCATAATATCTTGCTATCCTCATAATCGCTATGTCATAGTTTATAGGTGAAAAAAACAATTATTGATTGAAGAAAAAATTGAAAAAAACCATGTCTATCCGGTATTAAAACGATTGAGTTTAATAATATAAACTATAAACAATAGTGCCATATTCTCATTTGATGTTGTAAATTTTTGAGGTGTTGTGTTGTGTTGTAATAAAAGAAGAGAATTTTTTCGTGTCACGTTTGTCGGATAAAATGGACGTTTTATGTGGAGCAATTTTTTTTTCGTTTTTTAAAATTTTTTTCGAAATTTGTCGTTCTACCGATGAGTACGCTGGAAATACGACGTTAGATGGTGTTCAAATCGTGCGGGATAATTTTGCGATTCTATTTTATCGTGGTTCTACGATGCGGTAGTACGCGTGAAACCTGCAGTTTTTTCCGCCTTGTTAATCATGATTGTATTCGTTCCGAAATTTCCTATTATATTTCCTATTAAAATTCGAAATTACCTACCAAAATCTACCATTCACGTCAACACAAATAATTCCGAAATTGACGCATATTGAGGAATTTTGACATTCTCTTCGCGTTTAAATGCCCTTTTAGATTCTAACACTACTTTCATTTCAACCAAGTATTTAATAGTCTGTAGACATACCAGTTAGACTAAAAATATCGTATACTTCATCGTGCACAAAGGTTTCAATAGTGAGCAAAAAGGAAAATACCTTCGTTACAAGTTTGAATTGTGCAATTTCGTGTTTGAGATTACGAATAATCTGGAAAATACAAAAAAACTCACGTACTCCAAATTTCGATGCAAAAACCGAAAAAAAAATCTTCAAATTTTGTCGGAAAATGGGAGTTTTTGGAAATACCGCAAGTACCTCGGGCAGATTGTTTCTCATCTGACGTCCACGTTTTGAGTTTATACTCGTATAATAGACATTTCGTTTTCGATCAAAAAAAAATTCGTTGTTAGGACAATTTATTTTTTGGGCCCCCAAAACCGAGAATTTGTGTAAATGTAACACCAAGAAAATGGACCCTCTTGTTTCCATTGAAATTTAAAAAAAATAAATTCTAAACCTCCCTTCCCTTCTTTTACTCTCCCCCCTCGTATGAAAAATTCGAGAATTTTGGCAGAAATGATAATTAGGTTCAGGCTTTAACTTGTTTGTAAGAGTCCTAAATATCGTTAGTTTTTATGTGTAATAAATGTTTAGTTGAAGTATATAAAATTGTCAATGCAGTTGTAGGAAAGGAAATTTGTATAAAATAATTAAAATTGTGAGTACACCAATATGTAAAATGGTTACAAGTATTCAATCTCTGTGTATGTTGTATTTATGTTTTCAAAAGTTTATCAGTTTTTAACCGTTGGTTTTATTTTTTAATTGTTTTTTGTTTTTATCAACTCGTTTGTTATTTGTTTATACCAACAATGACCAAATAATATAAATAAATACATTGTTATCCCCTATTTATGATTGGGTTTTCATTTATTCTTCCACAGTTGTGAGGCGGTAGATGATATTGCTTCCGAGTCTACCAAGGTAGCGGAAGCTTTGTTTTCACTTTTCAAGGACGAAAAAAAAAAGTTCTCCAAAATCAAAATTTCCACTCGCGTTTTGCGTTTTAGACCTTCCTGAACAATTTTGGTTCCGTGTCTGTGTGTCTGTCTGTCTGTGTGTCTGTCCGTCTGTCATGAATTCCTTGTAACGCGCATAACTATACGAAGTTATTGTCCGATTTCTATGAAATTTTCAGGGATTGTGCGGGTTGGTGTGTAGACGGTCCCCTATGAAAATCATCATCCCCGGACTGATAGAAGCGACAGCGCATGCGCAAACGTGAATTCCTTGTAACGGCCATAACATCTACATTTTCCATCCGATTTCATTGAAATTTTCAGGGATGTTACAGACTAGCATTTAGAAGGCCCCCTATGAAAATCACCACCTTCGGACCGATAGTAGCCACTGCGCATGCGGAAACGTGAATTTCCTTGTAACGGCCATAACTTCCACATTTTCCATCCAATTTCAATGAAATTTTCAGGGATTATGTGGATTTTTGTTGTAGATAGTCCCCTATGAAAATCATCATCCCCGGACAGATAGAAGCGCATGCGCAAACGTGAATTACTTGTAACAGCCGTAACTTCAACTGTCCCCCAGGGGTCGCGGGTTCGAATCCCAGCCGAGGCTAAGTATTTTTTTTATCCAATCACACATCTACTCCCTTAATTTTTGATCCGAATTTGATGAAATTTTCTAGGATTGTCCAGATTAGCGTGTAGATGGTCCCCTATGATGGTAGTGGAAGGTACTTAGAGATTGGTGTTTTGAGATTAACTACTATGCATCGGATCATCTATATAACCGGGTTATGGATACGAGGAAGCTATGTGCCACACCCACTTGGCAGATGTTTTTTTGGTGGTAATGAAAATTTTGAGATTGAAGCAGTGGCGGCTCCTGCCTTGAAACTCGGAGGGTGCACAGAAATCAGGGGAGGCTATCGAGAAGGGAAAGAATAGGCGCTTTTCTCAGCCATATAGAAATTTCAACGATATGCAAATGGCATAAATCTTGGTAACTTTTTCATCTTAAAATTGCAAACGGTTCTAAATACGTAGGGGAAGGTCTTGTACCTTGGGACGATTTTTTCAATTACATTTTTTTCACAGACAAAAGTAATTTAGCAATTAATGGAAGGGTGTATTATTCTCTACTACTCTTGAGGTTTAATAAAATGTATAAACCATAATTTTGAAAAAAAGTTAAATTACCATAAAACTTGATTTTTCAAAATGTCTATTTTGTCCCATGGTACAAACAGGGTATGTACCTCGGAACACCCCTTCTTGAGACAGAAGGATATTATTTCTCATTATTCTATCATTATCCAATATTTGTTCTAAATTTAATAAATTTAGAAGAAAACCACCTAAATCATTCAAAATATTTTATTTAAACATTAGTTATCACAAAAACAGACTTTAATTTTCAAATATCCCTTTAAAGGAGTTCAAACATAGACAAGTAGCAACATTTGGTTACCTACTTTTACATTGTCCCAGAGTACAAGCATCCCAAGGTACAAGACTGTTCCCTACACTAGACACGAAAAATGTTCTCTGGTGGTAAAAAGAAATTCTAAAATATTTAATCGTCAAAGGTCTAAACCCAAGAAATGCATCTTATTGCAATAGCTGAACTGCTGCCAAATAATTTGTTAGTCACTTCACTCCCACAAAGCCAATCTATCTTCTTATATTCGACGTTAAACTTACGTTATTCAATCATTAACCCCCCTTTCCCCCTTTTGTGATATAAACTTATCACGGATGACCTTGAAGGGTAAGAGACGATGTGGGGAAGGGGGTAGAACCTTCCTTCTTCTCCCCGTAGCCCTCGTAGACCCAACACGTCGGCTCTCTCTCTTTTTGACTTTCCCTCACACCGTCTCACCCTAGCCCCGGTAAGCAAATATTATTTCAATTATATCCTCCTTCTCCCGTGAATGGTGTATTGATATTATTTCTACCCTACCTTCAGTATTCCCACGTCATACTTTAAAAGGCAAAATTCGAAATTCTGGCTACGTAGTGCGCATCTAGATAGTTTTCTGCGTCGAATAAAAGAAGAACCACGAAAATCGGTTGGAAATTGAGGCCTGGGCAGACCACACAAGATTTTGTCACACATAGCTATGATTTTTTAGCGGATTTTGATTCAGAATGGTCTAAAACGGATTGGTGTGAGATTTTTTATTCTGTTGGGTGTTGTCTTCCTTCACCTCAGATCGATCGCATAAGTCTTACTGTGGGACGTCCTAAACAGGTGACAAAAATAACACCACTCACTTAAATTACTTAAATAACTTTATAACTTCAATAACTCCACCTAATTGCAGCCTTTTTTGCATCGTTTTGTTTTAAAAAATGAGTTTGTTTAAAAGATTTAAAATACAGTCTAGGTGTATCATAAAAAATGCCAGTTTTAAGTCGAACAAAGTTTAAACAAAGTATTGCCTTCCGTGACTGAGAGGCAGACTCACTAAGCTTGTTCCCTTTGAGTGGGACAAAGTAGGGGAAATTTTCTAGGTTGGCGACACTCTTCGTCTCGCCGATCTCTATCTTTCGAAGGATGTAGGTCTACTAAATTTTTCTCCAAATTCTTATGAATACTATTTTATTGAGTGTCCGAATCTGAAAAGGGTTACTGGGCTTATTCAAAGGGAGAGGGTTATTTAGAGTTTTCTTTCTAACTGGCGCTTATTTCCATTTTGGTTTATTATTTTCAATAATCGGATCAAGGAATCGAAAATGAAAAAACGCGGAGCCCTGTAGGACAAACCCTTCGCTCCCTACGAGAGCGAGCTAAAATTTGACCGGGGATTAGGCCTCTTTCGCGATTCACACGCGTGTTTCTGATTTATCGTAAGTCCAACCTTTGAATTCGCGTAGGGATTCGGTTTGTCCTACAGGGCTCCGCGTGGTCTCTAAAAATTCAATACTATCTTAAATTGATGGAAAAACAATACTTTTTGTTTGGTTCAGATATTTGCCAAGGTTCGATGGGGTCACGAGCTGACCCGCAGTTGATGTTCGGTGGTTTGAATTGTTTGTCTAAACTCCTCTACATCCCCTATTCCCTACTTATCACCCCCTCCAAACGCTCAGTTCATCTTCCTACTGCCACACACTCTCTTCTTGTCTTGCGCCTGATTTAAACCGCCATCTTGCTTTTTATAATTAAAAAAAGTACAGTCCTCATGAGACATCGGATTCGTGTGACAAAAACGGATACTTCTCTGTTCTCGTCGGTACCTCATCCCAGTACGAGGACATCATCGGTGAAACGATTGCTGGAAGTCTGCGAGGGCCACCAGCATTTACGCGTGCACGCTCATCAGGTACCTACCTTTCTTACCTACTCCCTTTTTCGATAAATTCTTGCATGTCATTCAATTCTGTCAAACATCCATATCGGGGCTCATATTCGGATGTTTCACCAGAAATATTCGTCTGTAGTCAACAGCCTATGAACCCATCGAACCTCATGCGTAATACAAAATTCAGTGATAGGACCTAAACGATATCATTCAGAATTAGTAATGTAAACACAGTCCACTGCATCTCCGACTGAACAAATCAAAATTTTTTGAACTAGGGCGTTTTCAAAATTTCAAACCTTATTTTTCAACCCTTGGAAGTGACCTACATCAACCAAAATCTTCGAGGCACAACTAGACCCCAGCTAGAGCCTACATACCAATTTTTATCAAAATCGGTCAACGCTAAGTGGGGAAAGTGCCGTGTAAGGCGGACGGACGGCCAAATTTTTATTCGATTTTTGGATTCTACGTACCTTGAAACGTCAACCTACAAATTCTGAGGGGGGTTAAAATTTTTTTTCTTGGTCGATTCCAAAAGTTTATTATTGAAAATAATAAACCAATGTAACAGGAATGGTGTTGATAGAACTGATAGTACTTAGTGAAGTGGGATAATTGTAAATTGTCAATAGCGATTTCCCTCAACTTAGGTTTTTTAAGAGATGTTGTTGTATTCCTCAAGACGAGAAATTTCTATATTTAGTATGGTCCGTTTTTTATGACAAATGATATAGTTTTACAAATAAAACTGAAAATTCTGATTTTCTAAATTACTTTTTGGAAACGCATTCGTTGATTTATAAAATTCGTTGCATTCGAATCTTCTTTGTCCAGTTGGGTTGTCATACCAAGAATGTCGTTCAAGTATCACCCGATTGGAAATCTCATTGTGGACGTTTACAAGTGACGAGTGCAGTTATGTCACGTGTTTACATTTTGTGACCCTACACTCGTTAACCGAGTAATAATCGGTCGTGCATGAGGTAGTAGAATAAATAATTATTCTCCCAAGCCTTGAGGTTGTTGTGTGGATAACATATTATTCACATTACATCTTATTACAACCTCTCGATTAGGTTGGAGAGTTGGCACCACCTACACTCATGAACTCCGATAAGGTTCTTCAAGTGCTATTGTTGAAAACAACCTTCCAAGGTGTAATACACCAACCTACTTTCTCAATATTTTGCTTTTGAGAACCCACTACAGTTTTCAATAAGGTAGAGAGAAGGATGATAATTTCGAATGGTTGGTTTAAGCACCATGTTTTGAGAGTTTTGAACTTAACAAACAGGCACCACTAACCCTGCGGAGGTGCCAACATGCATGTGCTCTTCAAACCCCAAAATCCATTGAAATAGAAGGTAGCAGAGACAATATGATCAGCTTGTTGTTTTATTGTTTTATGATTATCATTACATAATGCCAAAATGTCAGTATGACGTGCCATTATATTTTATTCAAGTATTTATTACCAATAAAACACAAACCAGAGAGTTCGACCAAGAGCCAGGACACCTAGGAGAAATAGAGGGGGTAAATGGGGGGGATATATTCACAGAATACCCGATTTTGGTTTATTTTTTTCAATAATGAACCTTTGGAATCGACCGAGAAAAAAAAAGTTTAACACCTACTCAAAATTTGTTGGTTTACGTTTCAAGGTACGTAGAATCCAAAAATCGAATGAAAATTTGGCCGTCCGTCCGCCGTACGCGACACTTTCCCCACTTAGCATTGACCGAGATTGAACAAAATTTTGAAAAGTTCGGTTCTAGTTCTCACGGTGTCAACAGCTAATGCCAACGCTCCGTGTTAATTTGACGAATTACCTCGGGTTATTTCCCTAAGTTTTAACTCAAAGTGGTACTCAACGAATCTGTTTTGTCCCGGGAACGATAATTTCGGCATGAAATTAAGGGTCGTGCCCTTCTAAGGGCGTTATTATGCAATTTAAGTGCCGTCCGGAGTACACGAGGTGTTGGTTATTCACCTGCGTTCGACTCACCGCGGTTTCTGCTGACTGCGCAGTCTTCGCGAGGCCCCGCCGAGGGCCCCTCGAAAATATCATCGAGAGGTAAAAAACGCTTTTTTTTCTCTCTCTTTGTTCGATTTATCAACATTTCTTAAATAATGGCTAAAAGAGGATTCCATCTTCCCGGGCATAGGTACTTAGGCCCAAATGGACCCATTAATAATGGCTCACCAGTCGACTACGACGACCGAATTGCCGAGGAGCATGATATTGCCTACCATACGGCAACTACAGCTCAAGAGATCCGTACAGCGGATCAGGCCGCTATAATGGCATTTTCGGCGGATGCCATTGCCAATAACAACTGGCACTCAGCTGTAGGGGCTGTAGGGATCGGCACTAAATATGCCGTCGAGTCCCTGACTGGAGTAATTTACCCTCAGAGGGTATCTGACTACTTTCCTGATAGGGACCCCCACGAGCGTCGTGAGCCGATAATAAGGGAGTTAGTAACCCTACAAGACGAAAATAGTACCGTGCGCATGACGCACCATAGTCAGGTGGCACCTGAAGTGTACCGTGAGTACATAGACGAACGCAACCGAGGTGCAAAAGAACAACACCAGCGCTCGGTTGCAGTAGTTACAAATGCATTTTGTGATGTCATTGGTAGAAAGATACCAAATGACAAATATCAAAATGTTAGATTAGAAGAAATGGAGGAAAGAAAAGGATGGACCCAGGCCAACTGGAAAAGCCATATTCATTCTCCGACGACAATGAAAACTGACGAACTTGGGCCATCAGACCCTGGGTTCCTTACGAAACCTAAGGAGAGATCGAGGTGGGTACCATCAAGTTACATGAATTCGCCGATACCAAGCGCACCTAGAATGTGCCAAGAGCCTGTTGGCTGCGAAGAGGGGTGTTTTTCAGACGAGACTCTGCCCCCTTACAGCCCAGGGGGGACCCACACCCCACTCAGGATGCGAGGAGGGATGGCTGATGACATCCTATCACGAGCAGAGGAGCAATACGCGGGGACAACTAGATCCCCAGTTGACACAGGCGATTCAGACGCTGCTCTGGATCTCCTTGAAATGTGGGACGCAGCATCTACCAGCTTCCTCAGGTTGTGCAGAGATATGAAATTGGGCCAGGAAAAAGGACTGGAAGCATTAAAACCAGTAGGGGAGGTTGTTTCGGCTGTTCTAAGAAGAGTTGTACACATGGACCTGAAGATTAAGACCCTGGAGGGCCGTGAGGCGTCCAGAAGCGACGTGGTGGACAAACAAAATCAGGATCTGACGCAAGTACTGCGTCAGATTGCAGCTGCAATTCAGACTGGTGCTCTGAATGCAACTCAACCAACGACGAACGCCACTGAAGCATCAACTTCAGCAGCATCAAGGGGCATACCTGACACCCAGAGATCAAAAACGCCTCAGCCTCAGCCACGAACCTATGCCTCAGCTGCAAAGACAAAGCCACAGCCTAGACACTTTGTTGTCGTTCAGCCAACTGACGACAACACTACATTGGAGTCGGCAGAAGATGTCGAAAAAGCATTAGCTGAGAAGGTTGATCCCAAATCTAAGGGATGGCAGCTGGTCAATCTTAGAAAGGGGAGGAACAAAAGAGTTATACTCGAGGCTGCTAACATTCAAGAAGCCAGAAAAATAATGGCAGATACGGGCGCAGGGGGTGCTGGCCTAAAAATGGAGCTAATGCCCAAGAAAAGACCTACTCTAATTATCTCGGGTATCAGGGAGGTTTCATTGAACGCTGAACAACTCCAAGCGGCAGTCCGGGAACAAAATTTCCCCAATGTTAACCTTGATCGATTCAAGGCCAATTTTAACCCGAAGAGGATAGTAAGACGTGGTGAGGGGCGTCCTGTAAGTTGGGAAGTAGAGGTCGAGACTGAGCTCTACAAATCAATCATGAAAGACCCTAAGCTGTACGTAGGGTGGTGTAGATGCCCAGTAACACCATATGTACCAGTTCTAAGATGCTACAGATGCACCAGAGTGGGTCATCGCTCGCAAGATTGTACAGTATGCCAGCCTGGCGAAGAATGTTGCAAACGCTGTGGTGAGAAAGGACATAAGGTCGCTGCCTGCATCAAACCACATCCAGAAATTGAATGCATGTCCTGTAAGGCGGCTAAAAAACCAGCGAAGCATGTAACAGGTGATTCCCGATGTACAGTGTACATCAAGGCGAAAGAGGCGGCAATTCAAATAACCGACTATGGCCAGTAGAGCACAGGAACACCAATGCACCCACTGCGGAAGAACTTTTCATTCACGTATAGGGCTGTCAAAACATACTAGATCAGCTCATCCTGAGGAGTATGCTTTTGACGAAATTGGCCCAAAACGATGCAAATACTGGTCACATGAAGAAATGACCATCATGGCAACTGTTGAACTTGAATTAGAAGGTACCATACCGGGTGCCCAAATGAATAGAGCTCTTGCCTCCAAAATGGTTGGTAGAACACATAAATCTGTAGAAGCGGTACGAGCAAGGCCTCACTATCAGAATGTATTGGAGCAGATACGCCTAGATGCTACACAAACACCCCAAAGAACGACAGAAGAACTAGATGGAAGCTACGAGATCTCCCATCAACAGCTTGATGAAGCTATTCTTGCAGGGATTCCCATAGCTCAGCGTGCATCAGAACAGGATGAAGGCCACCAATTGTTGATAAGTGGTGCAAGAGCAGTGGTCCAGGATCTTGACCCCCAAAATGACCTTCTTCTGTGGATATCCCATATCATTGGTATAACCCCACGACCACCCAGGGACCATATAATCAACAATGATACCACACAAGAAACGAGGAGAGATAAATTCTCAAGGTTTAGGAGGTTATGGGATTCTGATAGAGCTGCAATAGCGGAGGACATCCTTGGTAATGGAAGAGCCCAAATGCGTCACACAGGCCAGCAATTGAGGCAATACTGGGCAAGACAGTGGTCAGCTCCATCCAGCGAATGGACAGCAGAGGAAGTCCGTCATCCCCAAGATCAGCTGATGGACCACATATGGATGCCAATAACGGAGGACGAAATCCGGGTATCGGAACCAACCAGGACTGCCTGTGGTCCTGATGGACTACTGGCAGAGGTTTGGAGGATGGTTCCCCACAGCCTTAGGAAGTTGTTTTTCAACACGATTTTGCGCCGGGGATCTATGCCGTCTACCCTCTTACAAGCTCGAACTACTATGATTCCAAAGAAAAACATGCCAGAAACAGAGGCAGACTACCGCCCAATCACAGTCCCATCAGTAGTAGTACGCCAATTCACAAGATCATTGGAAAGCGTTTGGAATCCTCAGTTACTCATGTTGAGCAACAAAAAGGTCTCCGCAGAGGCGTTGATGGACTAGCACTGAATGTATTGGCACTCAATAAATTGTTGGTTGAAGCTAACAGGAAAAAAAGAGAGCTTCACATTGCAGTTCTCGATGTTGAGAAGCATTTGATAGAGTATCTCATTTTGCTATAATGAACATCATGAAGGGGAGACAGTGGCCCAAACAGCTGGTACAGTATATTGAATCAATTTACCAAAATGGGTCTACACGAATTGGGGCAGGCCCATGGATGTATAATGCAAGGGGCATTAGACAGGGTGACCCCCTGTCCTCAACCCTCTTCAATGCAGTTATGGATCACGTCCTGCTAGCACTCCCTAATAGGGTTGGATACATCCACGCAGGGCAGCGTTGGTCTTCCCTGGCTTTTGCGGATGATGTTGTACTGATTGCCACATCTAGAGCTGGGATAGTGGCTCAGATTGTGGCATTCAATAATGCCTTGAAGTCAGTGGGACTGAATCTCAACCTCAGAAAATCCATCTATCTGCCTTTGATGCCAAGAGGGCATCGACTCGTGGTCCCAGCTGAAAGGCCTTCCATTGATGTTGATGGCCAGTGCCTGAGGGCAGCACCACACAATGTTCGATGGATATACCTGGGAGTATCCTTTGGTACCCAGGGTATATGTCGTAACATGCCAATTAAAATGACTACAATCCTTGAGAAAATTGACAGGGCACCACTGAAGCCTCTGCAGAAATTAGTAATGTTGCGAGACCACGGCATACCCTCACTAACTCACCAACTAGTGCTGGGAAGTACCACGCTCTTAACTCTAAAACAGATGGATATATCTGTAAGGAGATATGTGAGAAAATGGTTGCGCCTGCCATTTGACTCTGCTAATGCCTACATCCATGGACCAGTGGGTGATGGTGGTCTTGGAGTAATGGAACTACTCAGTCAAATACCAACCATAAGAGCTAATAGGGTAGGGGCGGCAAACACACAACTCTTTGAAGGAGGAACGAGTCTCCAACAACAAAATGGGACATCAAGAATCGACCGTCGAATTGCCAGGGCACAACGTCTCCATCAAATTACGGATGGAGCTGAACTGGTAAAATCACGCGATAACGGAGCTAGCACGGCATGGATCAGGAACCCTTCAGCGAAACTATGGGGATGGAGGTCATTGGGTATGGTGAAAGTACATTCTGGTTCTCTACCAACAGGAGTGAGGAGGACAAGAGGCAGGCGTACCGGCAGCAGCCATCTATGCCGAATGGGATGTCAAACACCCGAAACAGCCTCGCATGTGCTCCAGATTTGCCCAGCCATGGTAAGACCCAGGTGTGCCCGTCACAATTCTGCCCTGAACCTACTGGAAGCCTACGCTCGCCGTAAAGGATGGCCAGTATGGCTAGAGCCACACTTTAACCTGGAACAGCGAGGTTATCGTCCAGACCTCTTGGTGGTAACACCAAGAGGAGCCTTCATTATTGATGTCTCAGTGGTCTCTGGCTCCGGCCAGAGATCACTCGCAGACATCAATGCTTCCAAAATTCGAAAATATGAAGGTTGACGCATTACTAGATGCTGCAGCAGCACTTGCAAACATTCAGCGAAACCAACTAAAGGTGATTGGAGCAACGATCACCTGGAGAGGGATATGGCATGGCAAGTCAGCGAAGGATCTGATTCGGCTGGTTACCCACTGTTTATCCTGGAGTGGATGACCACCCGAGTCCTAACAGGAGGATCATTCATCTGGTCTAAATTCAGGGGCTACGGCCCACCGACGGCGTGCCTACGGCTCGAGCACAGTGGGCTTCCGTGGGACTTGGAGCTGAACTCGAACCCCATTGGGAGGAGAATGTGTCGACTGATGGCATAGCCAGAAGAGGCACAATCCTCCCTCATCATTTGTGGGATAAGGTGATTCTACCTTGTCCCTCACCCCAATGTCCGAGGTCGGATCTCGGACCCTGATACCAAGCAGCCAGATGGACATGACTGCTGAGTGCTGAAAGTGCTGATACGATACTGTGATGTAAATATTTATGTACAATACCATCAATTGTAGCGGTGAAGTATTTTTTCCAAATATAAATTGTTAATGAAAACGCCCTAACTCAAAAAATGTTGATATAAAGGTATGGTTTTTCCATCAGTATAAAATAGTATAACAATGTTTTAGAATTTTTGAGACCACGCGGACCACTGTAGGACAAACCGTTCGTTCCTACGAGAATTATTGGTTGGACTTACGATAAATCAGAAACACGAGTGTGAATCGCAAAAAGTAGTCCAGTTCAATTAGCCAAAAAAAGGGGGGGGG
>CM019183.2:2730922-2757830 GCA_009739505.2 Apolygus lucorum
TGTAGCACTACGTCTCTTTCTACATGTTCTATGAATTAATTAATAAGATTAACATAATAGTATCGACACTTGAAGAGTTTGTTCTTCAACAACCACCCTGCAAAACCATATAAGGAAGTTTTTTGAGAAAATTAATTTTCGAACTTTTCTGGTCAACTTTGGCCATGCGGGCAATGCAGTACCAACTTCATTTCTTCTAATTATAATATGATATAGGGATTTGCAATGACCTGTAAGCTAGGAACCTCCAAAAGCATTAGGTACCTATTTGCAGGGTTTTACATCCTGTTGGTGCTCTAAACTTCGCTTAGCTCTCAAGGCTTACAAGGTTTTACATTCATTTTCGAAGATTTTTAGCAGAGTTCGCTCATATCCTAGAAGAAGGGTACAAGTCCAAAAATGTGATTTTCGGGAAATCGCTTTCAAAGTTTTACACTCAAAAAATAGCTATATCTCCATGACAACACGTTTAATGTTAATGATATTTGGGGGAAATGTTCCTGTACTAATGCTTCTACAGCTCATGGACCGAAATTATTCTTTTCGCTAGTGAGGAAGGAGTGGGGGGAATATTTTGTCAAATTTCTTCGATTTTTGGTGTTGTTCCCTTTTTTCGTGGACAATATTTCTTTATTTTAGAGATGTCACTTTTTTTTCATGGACGATTTTTATTCTTTCTCAAATGATTAATTTGGTTTCAAGTGAGAATAATCATGACTTGAGGTGTATAAAACGAGAATTTATTAGATTGGGATTTGTCGGAAAAATAAAACAGATTGAAAACGGAAGATATTCATAATTCTGTCTCCAGAAATATTCTTAAGTAATTGAAACAGCTTCTTGAAATCTATAATCAAAGATAACCAAAGTGCGATTTCGAGTTCAATCCCCCCCCCCCCTCACACCATTCCTTCTTCAACGGTTTCAGTACAACCAGTACAACTTTCATCGGTAGTTTCGGTAGGTAGTCCGTAGAAGTAGACATTCAAGGTGAAACACACCAGTGGCACCACTAA
Organism: Apolygus lucorum; assembly: GCA_009739505.2. Lineage (NCBI taxonomy): Eukaryota > Metazoa > Arthropoda > Insecta > Hemiptera > Miridae > Apolygus > Apolygus lucorum. The sequence continues at coordinate 2,731,939 of CM019183.2, forward strand.
TTTGTTCTATGGTGTCAAAATTTATAGTTCATGAAAGTACAAAGGTTTATTCATAAAGATTCAAAGTTTGGGTACCATTAATAAGCCCTAAATGAACCAAAATATCGAAAAATCGCAATTTTGTGAATATTATCCCTCCACTTGCCTGTTCCTAATGAGAATTTCAGTACTTTGGCGACTTAATGTAAGTCAGTTAGTTATTTGAGTCGAAAAAAAGAAACACGCGAATCGGTTGAAATTGAGGAGTAGGTAGCGCGCTCAACGTGCTGTCATAATGAGCCTTACTTTCACTAAATAACCCCTCGTTCCTCCTCCGTTTACTCTAATCTCAAAATTCCAGCTACGTAGTGCAAAACTAGATAGATTTCCACGTCGAACAAAAAAGAAACACTCAAATCAGTGGGAAATTGAGGTTTGGGCGAAATACGCAAGATTATGCTTAAAAAAAACAAATTTCAAGTTTCTTTTCAACAAACAAATTTTCAACAAGTTTCTACTCCCCCCCCCCTCCTTCAAGGCAAAATTAATGTGGATGACGTAGTTCACAGCGCTAGATAAATTTTAGAGTTCAACAATGGAGGAACCACGCGAATCGGTTGGGGAATAAGGTCTGGACAAACACAAGAGACACAGACTGATGGTTTTTTCTTCCGTGGATTTGGGTTTTAAGGGACTAAAACGGATTAGTATCTGGTTATTTTGTTTTCCGTTGAGTGTTGTCCACCTTTAACCCAGATTAATCGCATATTCAAGGATGCCCAAGTCTTACAACGTCCTAGAAACACAAGTAGGTAACCATCTGCCTACCTGCTGTTAAATAGCCACTGCATGATGGATGAAATAATTAAGAAACCGTGTAAATTACTATAATTGTGATTATTATTGCAATTATTATTTTTCTGTAAAGATGACCAGTCAACTACCTTCTTGGGACAAGGGCAGGAAGGGGGTCCTATGGGCTAGGCTCGAGGGAACGAAGTGTTCTGATAAATTGCACAATAAACATGCATTTATCATTGTTCATCGTCTTGATTGCAATAGTCGTTTCAAAAAATTAACACTAGGTTTCTTTAATTGAGTAAATCACTTAGCAGAGGCGATACGTTCACTTTAGAGGGTAGCACTGGGCTTTGTGCCTGTCTTCTGCAAACCTAGGTGGCTCGCCCCGTCCATCGAACAAAGAACTTTCAGCATTCAGGCGGAGGGGGATTGAGCTAGGCTTAAGTTTGTCTTCTAGGGATGAAAAACAGCACTTCCACTACCCAAAACTGCTCCTAACTCAAAAATGACATTTTTGGACTTGTACCCCTCTTCTAGGATATAAGCGAGTTATTCTTAAGAGTACCTCTACTATTTTTCAACCTATTTTATAGACCACCTATCAGCAAAGATTTTCCCCCGACCAATTCCGTTTCTATATCAATGCACCAATCATTTGATTGACTGAAAAAATACCTGCATTCCTTTAAAAAATATCTTCAATGAGACGAAAGTACATGTTATTACAAGAAAATATTTAAGTCCAATAAACCAAAATACATTTTTTAGAACTTAAGTACTTATATGAAATTATAAAAAAAAGTAATTCCACAAAACTGTCGAAAAATACCTGATTTTATTTTAAATTTGATTTTTGTTTCAGGCACCGATCGTATTTGGGGGAACTCGACAGCGACCCCTGACGCTGAGGTGATGCTTGAAATTTTAGCAAAACTTGGTCAAACCATCATGAGGGCCAACGACCTTGAGAAGTACTCTTTAACGTTTGTTCCTTATTATTTTTCGTAGACTACGTAGAAGTAGAAATTAACGTTGAGCAATAAGTGGATAGTTGATGATTTAATGCGGTTTATATTCGTTATGCTTACTTTCTCTTAGTCGATCGTAGTTCATTCCTCGTTTCAGGTTAGTAATTCTCTCAAAAAACGGCGCTCAAAGTTTGAAAGTTGTACCTAAATTTTAAATTTTCAAGGATTTCCGAAATTCAATAGTTCATCTGCCCAGGGAATTGAAAAACTAAAAGATTGCCGCTGGAATCATCAAAGTCGAACGATTTCCTGCAAAAGATGGGAAAACCCGTTTATTCAGTCAACAATAAATTTATGGTCGTTCGATGAATTTCGAAAATCCTTGAAAATTCATTCATCCCTCGTTTCAGGTTAGTATTCTTCTCAAGAAACGGCTCTTGAAAGTATAAAATTATAAGTTTAAAAGTTGTACCTAAATTTTAAATTTTCAAAGATTTTCGAATTCAACAGTGCGTCTGCCTCGGGGATTGAAAAACTAAAAGATTGCCGCTGGAATCATCAAAGTCGAACGATTTCCTGCAAAAGATGGGAAAACCCGTTTATTCAGTCAACAATAAATTTATGGTCGTTCGATGAATTTCGAAAATCCTTGAAAATTCATTCATCCCTCGTTTCAGGTTAGTATTCTTCTCAAGAAACGGCTCTTGAAAGTATAAAATTATAAGTTTAAAAGTTGTACCTAAATTTTAAATTTTCAAAGATTTTCGAATTCAACAGTGCGTCTGCCTCGGGGATTGAAAAACTAAAAGATTGCCGCTGGAGTCATCAAAATCGAAGAATTGCCGGCAAAAGATGGGAAAGCCCGTTTATTCAGTCAACAATTATTGTTCAATTTTGATAATTCCAGCACCATTCTTTTAGTTTTTCAATTCTCTAGGCAGATGCACTGATGAATTTCGAAAATCCTTGAAAATTTAAAATTTGGGTACAACTTTTAAACTTGGAAAGCCATTTCTTGAGAGAAATACTAACGAACGGCGATCGACTGAGACCGATGCAGAAAGGAAAGTATTGCAACTAACTGAAAAACGCTGCAAATTATTACACAATGGTTTATTATTTTTCTATATAGATCACTCGTCTACAAAATCACCAACCATCCAATATGAAGGAAAAAATAAAATAAAAAATAAAAAATAAATAAATAAATAAAAAAAAATAAAATTAAAAAAAAAAATTCAAAAAAAAATAAATAAAAATCACCAACCATCGATCGCATTTTGGTCAGCTCTAATTTGAACGGAAATTAGGCCTCTTTTGCGATTCACACCCGTGTTTTGATTTATATATATATATTTCAATATAAACCCTTAAATTTTCGTAGGGAGCGAACGGTTTGTCCTACAGAGCTCCGCGTGGTCTCAAAAAATTCCAAAAATTCTATAGAATCTTAAATTGAAGGAAAAACAATACCTTTATATCGAAATTTTTTGAGTTAGGGCGTTTTCAAAATTTCAAAATTGATTTTGGAACCCTTAGAAGTGTCCTACATCAACCAAAACTTTGGGGCACAACTAGACCCCAAATAGAGCCTACATACCAAATTTCATCAAATTCGGTCAATGCTAAGTGGGGAAAGTGCCGCGTACGGCGTACGGCGGACGGACGGCCAAATTTTTATTCGATTTTTGGATTCTACGTACCTTGAAACGTAAACCATCAAATTTTGAGGGGGTGTTAAAAATTTTTTTTTCTTGGTCGATTCCAAAGGTTCATTATTGAAAATAATAAACCAAAATCCATGTTCTTCACCACTTTGTCAGGACTGTCATTAAGTTGTGATCACGGACGACAATTTGTGTTGATTAATTGTAATTGATTGTTTCGCTAATTGCCGTTGCCTTCAATTTCAAAATGAATCGCAACTGTCATGATGTACTGTAATGGGAATAGTTCGCCACGATTACTTCAGTAATGAGCTTTCCGACGACCACTATTATCTGTAGTTGAGGGAAGTTATTGTCATGAGAAAAAACTAGATGGTTAATAGGATTTTCTACAATTACCTACTATTACAGGTGATTGAACAATTTGCATAATTTAAATAATTTTCCGCCACTAACTCGATGAAAAATCGTCTGCCCAGTGGGGTGGGCAGTAATATGGCTTTCTTTCACAGCTTGCCAATTTATTGACTCACGTGCAGGTTGATGTTGATCAGGTGGTGATAAAATTCGAGATCAATAGAAGACTATTGCGCTCATTACAAGATCATTTTCATGAAATTCTTTAACATAGTTTCGGAGTATATTGACAGGGGTATGTCTAAGGCGTGGGGGTCTATTGGTGAAAATGTAATACGAAAAAATTTCAACGTTTCTATTTCGGCCGATTTTCACGTACAACTAACCCGTTGGTAGGGAAATGGAACTTCCACAATTTTCATCGCTCAGAAATCGTTAGCCACTCGTCAGCAAAAACACTCTTTTCTGACCCGACATCAAAACACCCAAGACCCCGAAAGAGGAGGGATCTCAGTTGAGTGTGTTAAGGGACGACGATTTTTTTCCCTCGTCCTTATTATAGATCATTTTCCATACCGCCATTAGATCAGTTTTTTGCAGGTTTTAGATCAATTTCCGTTTTGTCGTTTGATCTATTTTTCCGAGGGTTTTGGTTAGTTTACATTCTACCTGCGGATCAGGCTCCCTAGTTTTTTTTTTTTCAATGTTGTTTTGAAAGTGTTTTTTTAGAAAAAGTCTTTGATGAGAAACTTTCTGAGAATCTCAGCTTTTCAACGGTACATTTGAAAACATTTTGGCAACCAAGTTTAGTAAATTCTTCAACGGGTTAAATATGTACTTACTGGGGGGTGCTGTCTTCTGGATTAACGAAGTGGATTGTAAATATTTTTTCGTAATATACCATTGGAATGAACGATTTTTGGTTGTATACGTCTATTTTCTGATTTTTTCCAACGCCCTTGAATTTTCAAACGCGAAAATCTTGAAATGCGTTTTTTGCAGTTACGTCCGTTTGTGGTGGTGGAAAAAACGCTGCAAATCATTGCCCGAAGGTTTATTATTTTCTGTATAGATTACCCTTCTGTATAGATCTCTCCCTACCAACCATAGGTACCTACTGCGTACTAGGGAATTTTTGAAAATTTCAACCCCAACCACCAACCAAATGGAAATTAAGGGTTGACACTTTCAAGAATGCCCTAGCAGGTAGTAGGTACTTATGGTTGGTAGGGAGGGATCTATACAGATGGGTGATCTATACAGAAAATAATAGACCTTTGGGCAATGATTTGCAGCGTTTTATTTTCTCTTTAATTGTCAGAAAGTTCCGGATAAGAATCGAGTTCAATAAGTCTCATCCTGTAGAATTCCATTTTCGTCGACGTTGTTATTTGTTCACAATTATTATAGGGAGTTACGTAAAAGACCATAACGTAAATGTTTTGTGATTTATTCATTATCAATAAAGTCTTGAAACATCAATTTTTTCAAGTCTCTCTCCTGTAGTCACTGATGTAACTACCACTTCCAATGGACATATCGGCGTTGCGCCTTGGGTGGCCGTAGAAATTATTTTCGCTCTTGTAGACGGAGGCTTCGGCTGGGATCATCTTGAAGTCGATCGAACCATCCACGGTGAATCTGGAGAATGCAAAACGAAGCCTAAGATGTAAATACTTTATTTTGATGTAGGTAGGTACATACTTTCACTCGTACAAGAGAGAGAACCCATGAAAATGAGGTGGAAAACATGGAGTAGGCCATCACCAAGCACGACAACAATACGATGGCATCATATGATAACCTCGTATCTCAATTTTTGGCCAAAATGGTTTTTTTTTGGATTCTCTGAATGAAAACCTCGTATCTCACCCACATGTAATTCAATTTTTAGCGGGAATCGCATTTTCTGCTCTCTAGCGCCCTAAATGATAACCTCGGTTTTGATCAAGAGGGCTGAGCGTCACTGATAACCATGGTTTCTTATCGCTAAAAATTGAATTACAGGTGGGTGAGATACGAGGTTATCATGTGATGCCATCGAATATTGATTATTGTCAAAATTATTTTGCCTTTTCTCACGGAGAACCTGATTTTAATCTTTTCTTCTGGTTTTCATGATTACTAGGTACAGTAGATGCCAATTTTTTTTTTTGGTTTTTGGGGATTTTTATAGAATATTTTGTAGGTACTGATTCAGGGAAGTAATTATTTTGTACCATCACCAGCTAAAAATTATTCAACAAAAAATCTCAAAACTACATTATTTGGATTTTCTTCTAAAATTTAGTTCATGAACTACGTTCAAAAAATATTTTGTTACTGAGTAAAATTTTTTATGCAACATTGAATTCTATTGTAATTGGTTTTTTGCCACAATTTTCTATTAGCTCCAAAAAATAACCGAAAATCATAACTAGTGTTGGTTCAGAACAATATGTTGAAAATTTGATAAATTTTCATGAACTAATACTAACCGTGGCTCTTACTGATGATACCCTGACGAAATCAGTAAGCAATTGACCAATATGTAGTCAAGTGGAGCCCTAAATAACCTCCAAATTTGAGCAAACTCGGACTCGTAGAGTAAAAAAAAAAAAAAAAAAAAAAAAAATGGGAAATTAAGTTTGTGATCATGAAATTCATAGGGGTCGGTCCGGAGATTAACCTGCAAAAATTCAGGTATTTGAAGTACGCAACGAACTCAGACTTCGTGTGCCCCAGCTCTGGACAAGGAACTGTTACAGACAAACCAACACACATTGTTTTGAAACTGAACTTGATCTGGGAGATTTATGTATTATTTATAGTTGATCCGATTCAACAATAAAAACCTTTTTTTTTGGCTCTTTTTCGATACTTTGAAAATCCGCTTTGTGACTCGTATTGCTTGATTGAGACTTCCTTTCAGTCAAATTTTGCAATACCTACTATAGTAATCTGAGGATCACAGTTTGAAAACTAATTTCCCGTTCATCGAAGAAAAAATGATGGAAGAGGAATTGGGGCTTTGGGATGATTCAATCTACCACTCCGCTGGCTTCACTATATAGATTTTTCATTCAATTCAATTGGGAAATACTAGGGATAATGAATTCAGATCATACAATATGAGATATGGGTCACCTGGCAATCTGCGCTGGGGAGGGGAGCTGGGACTGATCCCTGCAGTGGTCCTTCATGAAAGAGCGGTAGAAAAGTTGGTCCATATCGCCATCCACGGCCTGAAGGTAGATCCACATCGACATGCCGACCACGTACAAGATGAGGATCCACAAGGCCGCCGCGACGTACATGTGGAACAGGCTGTCATCGACCTCCACCTCCTACAATCAGATTTCCTCTTGTAGATCCAACTATTTGATCAAGAGTTGTTTGCTCGGTTGAGTCTTTGGTGGTTCAAAATGGTGGTGGTATTTCGAGGGGTCTGTTTGCAACCCCAGCTGAGTTGATGTACCTTTCCTATGATCCCAGTGAGAACGATCACCGCCGCTAAAAAGTATTATTGTCGTGGTTCCAGTCTCATATACGAGTACGTTAAAGGAAATTGACCTAATTTTCGTTAATATCTACACCAGATTACACAAACAGGTAGTTCGGGGGTCGATATAGGCAGTATAAGTAGAGAACATGGAAGAAAATAGTAATTTTGTAATAATTCACGCTCCTGCCTCGACCGTTCATAAATCTATCAAACCTGAAAATTTCCTCTGGGAACAGCAGAGCCAAGTAATTTTGTAATAATTTGTGCTACCTCGGCCGTTGATACTGCTCTCCTCGTAGTTTCAACTATTCAACTATTGGAACTAGGGATATACTAAATCAACGACCACATATTCTCGTCAAGATCTATTGGACAACTCAAAACTCAATTTTTCGGACGAGAAATGGTTATTAGACGAAGAAAGCTCGACGAGAGCTCCTCATAAATGGACGATTAAAATCCAACAAGAATGGCGAACAGCAAATCACTGGGTGTTGGTTCTTTGAAATGGGCATTCCAGTTATCAGCCAGCTTGCAGTGTGTCGCGCAGAGATGAAAAAAAAAAAGAAAAAAAAAAAAAAAATCCGCAACTTTTGTCCCCAACCCTCGGGCTAGCTGGTTCTGTCACCACTCATCCGACTCAGAGGGGAAATGGACGACAAGAACAACTCTGAAGGAAATTTGAGAGCTGTCTGACGATTCGCGAACTGCAAGAATATCTTCATAATGTCTCGTTGGGTGGGCAGTATGAACTCCCCACATAGAATGAAATAGACAGTGTTTTTGTTGGAGATGATTGAATTTATAAGGGAAGTAATACATTCTCTGATGTAGAACATAAAACGCTGCAAATTATTACACAATGGTTTATTATTTTTCTAACACTCGTCTACAAAATCACCAACCATCCAATATGAAGAAAAAAAAAAAAAAAAAAATCAAAATCACCAACCATTGATCGCATTTTGGTCAGCTCTAATTTGAACGGAGATTAGGCCTCCTTTGCGAATTACACTCGTGTTTTGATTTATATATATATATTTCAATATAAACCCTTAAATTTTCGTAGGGAGCGAACGGTTTGTCCTACAGAGCTCCGCGTGGTCTCAAAAAATTCTAAAAATTCTATAGAATCTTAAATTGAAGGAAAAACAATGCCTTTATATCAAAATGTTTTGAGTTAGGGCGTTTTCAAAATTTTCAAAATTGATTTTGGAATCCTTAGAAGTGACCTACCTCAACCAAAATCTTCGGGGCACAACTAGACCCCAGAAGGAGCCTACATACCAAATTTCATGAAAATCGGTCAATGCTAAGTTTCAAAAGTGCCGCGTACGGCGTACGGCGGACGGCGGACGGACGGCCAAATTTTTATTCGATTTTTGGATTCTACGTACCTTGAAACGTAAACCATCAAATTTTGAGGGGGTGTTCAATTTTTTTTTCTTGGTCGATTCCAAAGGTTCATTATTGAAAATAATAAACCAAAATGAACGAGAAACTCAAATGTCAGGTTAAAATTATCCAAATTGCTCTCGTGAGACTTTTTCCCTCGAATTTTTGCTGATTTCCACTCTAAGGGCCTTAAAATTTACAAATAATGGATGGAATTTACGTTTTCCTCGGTTAGCTTAGAAAATATGATTTGATCCCCTACATGGGGCATTGGGATTTAATGTAGCTAACGACAGTAACGTTCTAACTAAACAGCGTTTTATTTCCTTATCACCGATAACATTCAACTTAAGGACAGGTTTATGAATGATATAATGAAATCATTAATTAACCCATCAGTGCCCAGCGGGCTGGTAGCAGAACGGCAAACCTGGTCTCACAATTCTCCCAATTCTTGGAGTAATTTTGACTCTATTATTTACTTTTTGGTCTTTCAAACTACCTATATTTCCTACAATGTTAGGAGTGCATTCAGTTTGGATGGATCAGTTGCTCAGTGTGGTTTATTCAGTCTCCAATATGAGTGACAATCTTGTCGTCGACGGGCAGCGGAATTTATTGCCATAAGTACTTCAAAATTTTATTTTGACGGTATTTCTTTGCATAGTTTTAGATTATGGTTGTTACCCAACACAGTTCATAACCGAGTAAATATCGCAGGTAGCTTCGTGAAAAACTAACTTCATCATGGTGTTCCCAAATTAGCCCTCTGGACACTTGGCGACACTACCGATAATATCGCGACTTGTTTTCAACTAGTAAAAATTAATATTAAAATAGATGGATGAGAAGGGACGCCTGTACTTGTGTAAATAAAAGTAATTTTATTCGAAATTTTGTTGGCACCTACCTACGTGATGGCTTGATTTCAGACTGCTGACTTCAGCTCAGACATGATTGTGTATATGAATGGTTTACACCTGAGGTGGCTCTCAAGGCTCATTATCTGACTCGAGCCAAAAGTAATAATTACAACTACCTGCTATACGAAGTTAAGCAGGTTATTACAATTACTTTCAATTTTGAAGGACCATGCCTACAGTATATTCCTGCCAATTTATAAATCTAATATTGCAATGGGAACGGTATCAACAATTTTTGTAAGTTGTTGGGACCCTTGAGGGTAGTTTTTCCCAAATTTGCAACCTCGAAAACTCTGTGCTAGTGACACAGTGCTCTGAAACCATGACATTTTCGCACTTTTTTCAGTTTTTAAACTATGAATTTTGTTCATTCATACCCAGTTTTTGTTTAGTAGGTTAATAATTACTTCGACCGATTTTTCCAAGAAGGTCTTCCAATATGTCGAGTATATCGATATTTTTTCAAAAGGATGTTAGCAACGTTTTAATTCACCTACCTACTTACATCGACAAGTTTCTTCAAGTAAATCTTCCAATATATCAAAATATCGATATATTTTCTCCGATATATCGTAGGTATCGATTTCTCACTGACGATATAACATTTGTTCAGCATATCGATACATTTCAGTCGATAAGCCATCCCTACCAATAGATCTGATATTTGATTGATTTAGATTTGAGTTGACATTCTTTCGTTCATTATTGCCATCTGATGATTTTTTCCATCTTATAATGTCTTATATATTTCATTGTTTGTCGACCGGAGTGAACCTCCAAGACGCGATAAACTCTTTGTTGGGGAATATTGAAGTATAACCAAACTTGGTTGAAATAAATTCAAAATATCCGCCAATTTATGTTGAATTTTTATTTATATTGATTTTTTATGTTGAAAAATTTAAATGTTTTGAGGATATTTCAATCCGCAGAGATTTATTGTTCTCCCCCAAAACCCCTCTTACTGGGAGCAACAAACCGGACATGTTCACGTTGCTAGCCGCGATGGCATCAGGAACAAGAAATGGTGATGGGCGGTATTTTCTTTGGGGATAGACGCATCTACCCAAAAAGGGTGGATATATCGTAGAAGAGTTCTAAAGTTTCTCTAATACCTACAGTTCAGACGGGATTGGCCCAGACGTTTATGATAGGATAAGCTGTCACCTGGAGACATCCAGGGACTTATAAAAGATTTATTTCTACATCTAGGGTTAACGAAGCAATGATAACATAGACCACCACATTTGCATGTGTGCATTTGACATGTGCAAGAAGTTCAAGCAGGGAACGTGCATTGACTATTTCGATACAGTCCATTCAACATTTTCGAGATAATACGTTAGTTGCGAAATTTTTTCGTTTATTCAACAAAATTGACTGTTTTCAACTTCTTTGTGACGGTTGTTTGGTTTTATATACTTCAATAACTACTGTTAAAAAATGATTGTTCGTGACTGTGCATTACTTTCCCAGAACTGCTAGCTCTGAGTGCCCAGAGGGCTAATTTGGGCACACCCCTTCATACCACCTTATCGTACGCTGAAATTTTTAATGTTATTTTTCTGGTGCTTCTAGACTAGAAAACGGCACCTTACCAAGTTTCATCAGAAATTTTAGAAAAAAATAATTACGCTCACTAATGGGTTAATACATAACATCCATGCCACAAAATCCACGAAATTGCATTGATCACTCAATGACATCAATCTAATAATATAAAACGCCAACCGTACGTATGTACGTATGCACGGAGGAGTTGGAGGGGTCGTTGTAATGGGGAGAGTCGGCGGAATCGGAGACGGGAGGAGTGGGGGCGGGAGGAGTCGGAGTTGGGGGCGGAGGAGTCGGAGGGAGTGGGTGGAGGAGAGTCGGAGGAATCGTTTTTGCCTACTTTTAGTAGGCTTTTCAGCTAGTCCTTAATAAATTAGGAAACCGCAAATTCGTGAAACTCGTCGTTTTCCGGTAATTTCGTTCTGATATTTTTGACTATTAGAAAAATTTCCCCAAGGAAGATCCGAAACTGATATTTTTTGTCACCTTTCTCCTTGATTCACCTACATCCTTCTCCCGTTTCTCTAATATCTCTAGTGTTAGCTAATGTCTCTAGTGTCAGCTGGATATGCGTGTGAACTGGCTACCTTGTATTTAGTGCTCTCTAAATTCTCCTTGAGATCACCATTCACCTAGCAAACTTTGCAAGAAATCGCTGACTTCTGCAAGGTAGTGGGGGTTGGGTTGTTATTAATATCCCAAATCAAAGGTTTCCCCGATGTAACGGAGGAAGAACTATGTGTTTACCTACTCGCTCTAGTAGTATGAAATCAAAACTGAGGTCCCCTAAAGCCTAGAAGGGACTTGAAGGAGGAATTGAAGGAAAAATTTAGATTTGGACCAAATTGACATACCTACCTACTTTAAGTTCGTTGATTCATCAGTATTGAAAACCAATAATGAATGATGAAGTTGAAGGAGGTCTAAATAGAAATGACAAAGGATCATGTTACTTACTTGAGTCGACGATTCTTGATAACCCATTGTGATATATAGCGCCTTTTGTTATATAATATTATTGTTTCTCATTGTAAAGCCGAAATCAATCTCCTAACTTGATAATATTTTGGTGTCTCCATGGTGGTAGATACAACGAGGTAATAGCCAGTCATGACGTACCAAAATATTGTAGGCTGATTGAAGACTAGATTATTGTGGTGTATTATATTTATTATACATTATTATGGTGGGCGTTAGATGTCGTTTGTGGTAGGTACCTATCATAAACTTCTTATTTTTAAATTATTTAGCGAAATAAGTAGGCTTTACGTTTGAGAATCTAACACATTAAATTATGAAATTTTATTGAACCAGAAATATAACATGGATCTCCAACATTATGGTCAAAATAATGTGATGCTCGAAAATTTCGTGGAATGTCCGTTCCGAACACCCTCCAGAACCCAAGGTAAGAATGGCCAGGTCGACGGAGGCTGATCAGAGCAGGCTTTCAGAAAGACCGCCTTTCAGGCTTCTTCTTGGTTCTTGAGCTCCTTCGAGGAGGTACAGAAGGAATCCTCTGTCCTGAAGTTGCTTGTGGTGTCACTGGTGATTGTCAAGGCTTTGGGTCTTGACCTCCAGACTGTAATACCTTTAAAAAGCTATGTTAGATCTCGTTTGTGGTAGGTACCTATTATACACTTCTTATTCTTTCTTTTTTCTTCTTTGGAGCGCTGGGTGAATTGGTCCTGGAGGCTCAGAGGACTGGATTCAGGACGAATATAATAGAAAGAGCACGCAATGCACGATTTCACCTCCTATACTGCCATCTGAACATGGAGGTGGACTACGTGGAAGCGTTGACCTCGTACGAGGCGATCGTAGTCATGATGTGCCGAGGAGAGCTGCTGGGACTGAACTGTCAGTCCTGGATCCCGAACAGAATACATCTCTGTGTTATATGCAACCTGCGAGTGGATGAGACAGTACAACACTTCCTCGCTGAGTGCCCGATTCTTGGCTTCATCCATGTCAAGTGTTTCGGCCATGGTTGACTGTCTAGAAAGGAACTGTTGAATGGTACAAATTGGTCAAGTCCTCCGACAGGCCTGAAGTTACAGGGACTTCCTTATTTCTAATTTCAACTACAACGACTAGAAATAAGAACACAATAATCAATGAAATTTATTTAACCAGAAAATAAATATAACATGGATCTCCAACATAATATGGTCAAAATCATGTGATGCTTGAACGTTTCGTGAAGTGTCCGTTCCAGACTGTGGGATCGAGATGGATCCTGATGAAAAGCTTTGGAAATCGGCTTCCCCGGTGGGGAATCGAACCCCGGTTTCCCGCGTGACAGGCGGGGATACCGACCACTATACTATTTTGGCTCCCCAAATGGAATCATGGATGCAACTAGAATTCTGAGGTCCGTATTGCGTACGACCTGCGAAGATTTGATTGACTCCGTCACTGCAGTTTTCTCGGTGTTGGTGAGAGCGGCTTGTGAAGCAGATTTCAGAGTGCTGGAAACCCGGTTCCGATCATCAAAGGAACAAGACGAAAAAGTGCTTGAAGCACTGATCCAATCCGATGCTGCAAGAGAGGAGATTTTGGCAGAATTGACAGAATTCAACCAGTTTGACAGAAAGTTTTATGACTTGGAGAAGAACATAAATAGTGAACCAGAAGAGAACTCCAGAAATTCAAATAGAACAGCCATATGTAAGACGATTGAACCTTCCAAAAATCCCACGAAGAAAACTGTGCGAATGATGATATCCGTACAAAGATTCATACGTTACTATTTTGCCAAAAAAGGTGAAAGATAATCAGAAAAACTATTCATCTGAAATATGACTTCAAATCCCACCCCTAAAAGATTACTGCCTGTTGATTCGTTATTCAAGTAAGAATTCAAGGACCTCTCGTTGGAACTCTCAGCGCATTCTGTCGGTCGTTCTCTCAACCACCCACCACTCCGTTATCATCATATCGACCTTTCGTGGACGATACAAATGCCTTTATATGATCCACCTACCGGATCGAAGTTCCCTCAGTAGTTCGCTACCTGCTCGAAAGAGCGCGTCCGCCTCAAAACGCCACCATCTGATCTTCAGAGCCCCGAAAATCGCATTCATGAATAATAAATTTTACATTACTTGGTACTGCTTTATCCGTCCCAATGAACTCCGAACCACTCAATTCCCCCTTCCACGTCTATTTCTGAATATCCATTCAATCTCCTTTATTTTCAAGCTCGATTTTTCAAGGTGAGCACTTTCCATCCAATTTTATCCCTTGAATTTCTAATATCAATCCTAGATGAACTCGCACCTGTCAGTTTATAAAACTACATAATAATATATTTATAAACTACTATAATATAAAACATCATACTTCCCTAGTTATGGAAGGGATTATAAACCAATCTTGACAGGCACCTCTAATGATGAAAATTAAATACCTCATCTACCAAGAGCAAATAGATGTGCAGCCCTGGAATAAAAATTAATATTATTTGTAACACCTATAATATCCACTCCTTACGTGGGTAAGGTACCTATGTAAAATACGGTAACAGGAAATCCGTTGGTCTTTGAACTCCGCCCCATCATGCAGTAGGTAACCAATTAGGGTAAAAGCACCAATTATTGTCACAATATGAGACGCTATTTTATCCGTCGATTCTTCCACCGCGACATGCAAGAGTTTATTTTCATATTAGCATAACAAGGCCCTTTGAATAGACTGTAACGGGCTGTAGGAAACAAATAAATCCAACTCACAGTATAGTAAGTATATTTATCAGGATTAGTGACTCTATAATGCATAATATAACGATGCGGATTCTAAAATAGAAAAGCTAGTTGTATTTTAGAGTCCACATGGAAACCAACGTTCTACATGATTTTGTTATAATGTCACCGGAGAAAGATATATTATAGATCATCATATGTTATATGATGATAGATGATGTGTTTTTGAGTCAAAACTGTGCGGGTATATTTTTTCTTATTTTTTTAAGAAAATGCATGAAAGTTTAGCATCGAATGCAACCAACACGTCAACAACGAAGCCATGAACTTTTCTGAGATTTTGTGTTCACAACTTTTTTACGAGAAACTCTCCAAAATATTACACAATGGTTATTATTTTTCTTAAAATAACACCTGTCCGGGGGGGGGGGGGGGGGCACACGGCATCTTCCAAAGGACGGAGGGAAGTTATGGCGGTTACAAGGAATTCACGTTTGCTCATGCGCAGTGGCGACAATCAGACCGGGGGTGATGATTTTCACACGCCAACCCGCACAATCCCTGAAAATTTCATTGAAATCGGACAATACCTAACTTCGTGTAGTGATGCCGGTTACAAGGATTTCATAACAGGCACACAGACAGACAGACACGGAACCAAAATTGTTCAGAAAGGTCCGAAACGTAAAACGAGAGTGGACCATTTTGATTTTGGAGAACTTTTTTTGTCAACCTTGAAAAGTGAAAACAAAGCAACATCGTCGTCCCAGGACACACCGAAAATAGAACCTCCTCCTTTGCGGGCCTACGGCGCTTTGAAGTCAGTCAAAAAGTCAATGGAAGTATAGGTAGAAAATTTAGGAATAATAAGTATACATTTTTCCCGATTTTCTCTGTTATATATTTATGGCCATACACACGATGGCCATATACTCCAATAACAATAAACTTTAAAAAATGTGTTATAAAAAATTCTTGACGTTTTGATATACGCGGAAGCTTAGTTTGCATTCCTTCTGGAGAGCTGGTGGATCAAGCGGCCTGAAATGTTAATAGACCGGGAGCCGAGGCCAAAAACGGTGACTTACGAGTTGAAAGCTACAAACCAATTTTTATTAAAATGTCCTCCAAGGTGAGTAAAAAAATGGATTGCTGCCACTCCAAAGCCCCGTCTTTCAAAAATGGCGGCCGTTGGAAAATGTCAAATTTAGAGAAATGATGACTTACGTAGTTGATGGCTGGAAATCAATTTACTTGCAAGAACTAATTATCTAAAGGTGGAAAATACATCTCTGCCACCCTAGTTCCCCGCCCCTGTACAGGCAGAGTCGATCAAATTTTGTCAAAATTTTGACCACTTTTTGACTTATTAGTTGACGGCTGAAATTTTTGTAGTAGGTTGGTATTTATGATAAAGAAACAAAAAACTATCTCTGCCCTCCCCACCCCCCGTCTTCCGCTCAGCAGAATCGATTCAAAATTGTCAAATTTTGACACAAATGTTGACTTGTTAGTTGACGCGTGAATTTTTCTTTACTAGTTCTCTATGCATATCTGGTTAATAAAAACCATCTCTGCCGTTTTGATTCCGCGTATTTCGTTCAGCAGAGATGGTCCAAAATTTGACAAAATTTGGTCCCAAAATTGAGTTATCGAGTTGATGGCTGAAATTTATTTTGTGAGTAGCTAATTATTAGTTCTTTCGAAATTCCTTACTCTGCCATTCTGATTCCGCGTCGTTTATTTAGCAGAGATGGTCCAAATTGGTCAAATTTTGGTCCAAAAATGGACTTATTAGTTGATGGCTGGAAATTGCATAATTATCTCCTACATACTACTGTAAGACAATAAAACACACTCTGCCATCTTGGAAACGCGTCGTTTGTGGAGCAGAAGCCAATATGTACAGGAATATGTGTGTAAAATCTGCAGGGTGAAATTCAGCACCGAAAAATTGACTTATGAGTTGATGGCTGGAATTCATTTTGCGAGTAGGTAATTATTAGTTCTTTCGAAATTCCTTACTCTGCCATTCTGATTCCGCGTCGTTCATTCAGCAGAGATGGTCCAAATTGGTAAAATTTGGGTCAGCTAAAATTTGAACGGAGATTAGGCCTCTTTTGCGATTCACACTCGTGTTTCTGATTTATCGTACGTAAAACCCTTAAATTCTCGTAGGGAGCGAAGGGGTTTGTCCTACAGGGCTCCGCGTGGTCTTAAAAAAATCTAAAAATTCTATAGAATCTTAAATTGAAGGAAAAACAATACCTTTATATCAAAATTTTTTGAGTTAATGCGTTTTCAAAATTCATTTTGGAACCCTTAGAACTGACCTACATCAACCGAAATCTTCGGGCACAACTAGACCCCAAATGGAGCCTACATACCAAATTTCATCAAAATCGGTCAATGCTAAGTGGCAAAAGTGCCGCGTACGGCGTTGGGCGGACGGACGGCCAAATTTTTATTCGATTTTTGGATTCAATTTGGAAATTAAGTAGAATGTGAATAGTGAAGTTAGCTGCAGTTCCTTCTACAGGCTCTTCTCGCTGCGAGCACATCAACATAATGTTAATGACTGTCTGTAGCAGGCGGGTTTACAGGTAGAAACACATAAAGTGAATCTCACCCTTGCGTCATTCGACCAGCATGCAGCATGCTTTGTTGTAGCTAGTGCCAGGCTATGATTTTGAGTAATTAGTACTTTTATCTACTAGCCTTGAGTTTAGCTAGATTTTACTCTGGAATTACTTGGTATTCAAAAATGCACAGATAACCAAACACATAAAATTCTATCATCATCTGCCGGACTAAATATCCTAGGTAGAAAAAATTTTGAGGGGGTGTTAGAAATTTTTTTTTCTTGGTCGATTCCAAAGGTTCATTATTGAAAATAATAAACCTAAAATCGGCCGTAGTTCACAGGATGGACATTTCGGGAATACCTAGGTACCTTCAGTACCGATGAGTGAGCCCACATCGGTTCAATACCTAATTACTATTACTATTATTTTTTTTCTTTTGATTGTTCAAAATTATCTTGGTACAATAAATTAGACCTTGGTTCCAGTTGTTTTGGTCCAAAGTTTTGGTCCAAATTGTTCAAAATTATCTTGGTACAATAAATTTTACCTAGGTTCCAGTTGTTTTGGTCCATTCAAGTACCTACCCAACTATTTCTTCAACTTATTCTTTTAAAACATTTGATAGCCTCGCATACCTATACTCAATTTTACATTCCACTATTTGAGTGTACGCAAATATTTCGAGAGGTATCCTTTCTATGGTTGTGGCTCGTTAATTTTATATCTTACATAATACACCTGTTTGGAAATCCTGAGGAATGAGCACACAATACTATTTGACCGAATTGACAGCATTTAATTTCTAACTCACCTATCTAAACAATAACTTCGTGGATGTGAGAAGAGCATATTTCAATCTATGACTATCACTTACTTAGACCTAAATACCTTTTTTAAATCGATTTTATGGAATTAGTAGGGCAAATTCCTTCGCGCTCATATTATTGACACTCTTCTAAAATAGGTACTGGGAAAACCACAGTAGGCCCTCATAAACAAATTGTACACGTTCATCATAATTGTGATTACTTATCTATATAAAACTATTCCTAGTTTAGGTTCAAACTAAAACATTCCTAGTTGACGAATTTTTCATGCTTTGCATAAGTAGAAAACCTAGTAGGTAATTTTTACTTAGAGGTTTACCATTTCAAATACATAATTACAAACGGAACAAATGAATAGGTGAGAACCTACTCAACGACTTTATTCTTGTATACCCTGATTGATCGAATCCAAAACCCCAAGTACTTCACTATCTATATATTTTACATTTACTGCTACTGTACAGATTCTATTTTACATTCTATTTTAAATGCTATTTTAAATTGATGAAACCCGAGACCAATAATACCGTTTTGAGCTCATAATCATGGAATATCTAATGACTACACGGTCTCCTTGGTACTATCGGAAGCAATATCTTATCATCCATTGATCATAAAGCTACGAATAAAGTCACTCGCGATGAGATTGTGGAAAACCATTTTAATAAAAACGGAGTTGAGTAGAACGTTGTCTATTTCCACGAAAATATTTTCGTGGAAATAGATCATAAAACTGCTAAGTACTTGGGGTTTTGGATTCGATCAATCAGGGTATACAAGAATAAAGTCGTTGAGTAGGTTCTCACCTATTCATTTGTTCCGTTTGTAATTATGTATTTGAAATGGTAAACCTCTAAGTAAAAATTACCTACTAGGTTTTCTACTTATGCAAAGCATGAAAAATTCGTCAACTAGGAATGTTTTAGTTTGAACCTAAACTAGGAATAGTTTTATATAGATAAGTAATCACAATTATGATGAACGTGTACAATTTGTTTATGAGGGCCTACTGTGGTTTTCCCAGTACCTATTTTAGAAGAGTGTCAATAATATGAGCGCGAAGGAATTTGCCCTACTAATTCCATAAAATCGATTTAAAAAAGGTATTTAGGTCTAAGTAAGTGATAGTCATAGATTGAAATATGCTCTTCTCACATCCACGAAGTTATTGTTTAGATAGGTGAGTTAGAAATTAAATGCTGTCAATTCGGTCAAATAGTATTGTGTGCTCATTCCTCAGGATTTCCAAACAGGTGTATTATGTAAGATATAAAATTAACGAGCCACAACCATAGAAAGGATACCTCTCGAAATATTTGCGTACACTCAAATAGTGGAATGTAAAATTGAGTATAGGTATGCGAGGCTATCAAATGTTTTAAAAGAATAAGTTGAAGAAATAGTTGGGTAGGTACTTGAATGGACCAAAACAACTGGAACCTAGGTAAAATTTATTGTACCAAGATAATTTTGAACAATTTGGACCAAAACTTTGGACCAAAACAACTGGAACCAAGGTCTAATTTATTGTACCAAGATAATTTTGAACAATCAAAAGAAAAAAAATAATAGTAATAGTAATTAGGTATTTGTCATATTATGTTACCTCCATCAAGACTTCCATGTTCATCCTATGAAGACTGATTCTACGTCCATAGTACAACCAAGACTGTTATCTATTTCTTATCGCCTTATCTTGTCTATTTCATGCAAGTGTATACTATGCTCTCGTTTCGTTAATTAAAACCCTTTATTCAGAGGTCTAGTTTTATTACAATTTAATTAACGAATTTTAAGCAAACAAAGTGATAGTTCGAAGTATACGATATGGATAAATTCTTCAAACCGGACCGTCTAAACATCGACCCAAATGATGTCCAAGCAGACCGTCAATGGCGTCATTGGAAACTCACCTCTGAGAACTTTTGGAAGAAATCGGTGCTGTAGATGACGATAAGGTAAAACTTCTTACTAATTTTGTGTCTTACAATATCTTTGAGGTTATAGCTGAGAGTACCACTTATACTGAAGCGATCACAGCTCTTGATAAGCTATACTTGAAACCAACTAATGAGATTTATGCCCGCCATCAACTGGCCACTCGAAAGCAAGAAAGTGGAGAATCTATCACACAGTACCTACGCAAACTCAAAGAACTAAGTAAGGATTGTAACTTTCAGGCAGTTTCAGCAGAGGAAAATCGCAATGACTATATTAGAGATGCCTTCATAAGAGGCCTTACATCTCCTAAAATTCGCCAAAGGCTATTGGAAAACCTTTCATTAACTTTGGAAGATGCTTTCAATCAAGCATCTACCTTGGAAGCTGCAGAGACTCATGCGAATTCATATAGTCCTTCTTATATGTCTTTAAATTCCATATCCCGTCCAGACAAAAACGATAGCCTCTCAAATATCACTTCTCCATCTGATCAAGCTACTGAAGGTGCTAGCAATAGTAAAGTAGATACTATCCGGCATACATCTGATGATGCTCAATTGGCTGCACTTTCATCGGCGCATTGCAGATTTTGTGGCTTTTCACCAACTCATCAGCGTGCAAATTGTCCCGCAAAAAATGCACATTGTAATCTATGCAATGGCCGAGGGCACTTTGCAAAAGCTTGTCTGTCTAAGAAACACCGGGGAAAGGATAAGACCGTGAATTCCATGTCCACTCTCGCCTCACTCGTGGCTGCATCTCCAAAGTGTCTTTCCAAAGCTACTATAAAGATATTGGTTGATGGTAAACTAACTGAAGCTCTCATCGATACTGGAAGTTCAGATTCATTTATATCATTGAGTGCTGTTCAGTCAAGTAGGATTCGATACTATCCCACTAAGAATGAAATAGCCATGGCAGCCTCTCGTCTTGTGTCATCCACTACTGGCTATTGTTTTGTTGACATTGAGGTAGAAGGTCATCAATACCCTCGTACAAAACTTCTTATACTCCCGAATCTATGCGCTGACATCATTATTGGGCATGACATCTTACAGCAACACTCAAGTCTGGATCTCTCATTTGGTGGGAAAAGACCTCCGCTCAGTGTTTGTAACCTGTTGTCTGCCAAAGTCACACCCCCTCCTCTTTTCCCAACCTTGTCTTCAGACTACAAACCAGTAGCAGTCAAATCTCGACGCTACTCACCAGAGGACCTTATCTTTATAAAAGAAGAGATTACTAACTTCTAGCTGAAGGTGTTATTGAGCCTAGCAACTCCCCATGGAGAGCCCAGATAGTAGTGGTTGATAAGGGTGATAAAAAGAGACTTGCAATCGATTATTCTCAGACTGTAAACAAATTTACAGAATTGGATGCCTACCCACTTCCAAACATAGAAGTTTTTGTGTCAAAGCTCTCACAGTATAGTGTGTTTAGTGCAGTAGACCTCCAGAGTGCGTACCATCAAATACCTATCCGAGATGAAGATAAACACTTCACGGCTTTTGAAGGGAATGGAAAATTGTACCACTTCAATAGGATACCTTTTGGTGTGACAAATGGCGTAGCCTGTTTTCAGCGAACCATTGACCAAATTATTGAAGTTGAAGGCCTCAAGGATACTTACGCCTATTTGGATGATCTAACCATTGGGGGCAGAGATCAAGCTGAACACGATTACAACCTTAAACAGTTCTTGGAAGTTGTAAAGAAATATAACCTAACACTCAATCTAAATAAATGTAACTTCTCTGTCAGACAAATATCTGTGTTAGGATACATTATCGAAAATATGTCTGTACGCCCGGATCCAGATAGGCTGAAGACCCTCTTAGACTTCCCGGTACCTCAGAACGTAGCTAGCTTGAGAAGAGCGCTTGGGATGTTCTCATATTATGCAAAATGGATACCTCGTTTTTCTGATAGAATTCGGTGTCTCACCAATTCGAAGACATTCCCCTTGAGTGCTCAAGCTATATCAGATTTTGAAGAGATCAAAAAGGAAATAGCTAATTCTTGCATCTTTGCAGTCCAAGATGGCATTCCATTCACAGTCGAAACAGACGCCTCAGATCATGCCCTTGCTGCCACCCTCTCTCAACAGGGTCGACCGGTGGCGTTTTTCTCAAAACGCTTTCTAATTGTGAACAACGACTCCCGGCGATTGAGAAGGAGGCATATGCCATTGTTGAGGCTTTGCAGAGATGGAGACATTTCCTGATTGGGCGTCACTTTAAACTGATTACTGACCAGAAATCAGTGTCTTACATGTTTGACTACAAGCACAGTGGAAAAATAAAGAACAGTAAAATTCAGAGATGGCGATTGGAATTGGCACCATTCTCATACGATATCGTGTATAGGCCTGGTAAGGAGAATACAGTAGCTGATGCACTTTCCAGAGTATCCGCCCGCCCTATCGACAAAAGATACTGAACACCTACGTCGCCTACACAACGAAATTGGACATCCTGGTGTTGTCAGAATGTATCATTTTGTAAAGAGCAAGAACCTCCCGTTCTCAGTTGATGAAGTTCGACAAACCATTGCAGCCTGCCCCATATGTGCGGAAGTGAAACCACGTTTCTTCAATAAACCTTATACACCACTGATCCATGCTATGGCACCCTTCGAAAGGCTCAATATTGATTTTAAGGGTCCAATTCCATCTTCCTCGAAACATAAATATATATTAACCATAGTTGACGAATATTCCAGGTACCCCTTTGCTATACCTTGTTCAGATGTATCCGCTGCTACAGTGGTCAAGAGTCTCTCACTGATATTTTCAATGTTTGGAATGCCAGCCTACATTCACTCCGACCGAGGGAGTTCATTCATGTCAAATGAATTGAAAACCTACCTGACTTCTCAAGGCATTGCCACTAGCCACTCATCTCCATATAACCCTAGGGGCAATTCTCAGGTTGAGCGATATAATGGTATTATATGGAGGACCATTTCTCTCATTCTTCGATCGAAGGGATTGAAAACAGAAGCATGGGAAAGCGTTATCCCTGAAGCGTTACACTCCATACGTTCACTGCTGTGTACATCGATAAATGCCACACCTCATGAGAGGATGTTTCATCATCCCAGACGTTCATTCTACGGAACCTCTCAACCCAAGTGGCTCATGCAACCAGGTCCTGTCCTTGTCAGAAGACATAATAGGCAGAGTAAATATGAACCCATTGTGGAAGAGGCACAACTCATTGAAGCAAATCCTGACTATGCAAGAATACAGTATCCTGATGGAAATGAAGCTGTTCTCTCGACAAGGCACATAGCAGCACCCCCTGATATTCCATATGCAGTGACCTCAGCTCCCTTGAACGCTGGTTCATGTGATAGAGCACCTTCATCTCAACAATCACCTACAGTTTCTGACATGCCCACGGAACATGACCAGGTGAGAACTGCTTCATCGCCTGAGTGCTCTCCTGGTCCTAAATGCTCTCCTGGACCCGACATGTCTGCGTTGACTCCAGATACAGGGCTCCGGCACTCCTCAAGAATCAGACAAGCCCCAGTCTATCTCAAGGACTATGTTTTGAGATAAAAGAAGGGGTGAATGTCATATTATGTTACCTCCATCAAGACTTCCATGTTCATCCTATGAAGACTGATTCTACGTCCATAGTACAACCAAGACTGTTATCTATTTCTTATCGCCTTATCTTGTCTATTTCATGCAAGTGTATACTATGCTCTCGTTTTCGTTAATTAAAACCCTTTATTCAGAGGTCTAGTTTTATTACAGTATTGAACCGGTGTGGGCTCACTCATCGGTACTGAAGGTACCTAGGTATTCCCGAAATGTCCATCCTGTGAACTACGGCCGATTTTAGGTTTATTATTTTCAATAATGAACCTTTGGAATCGACCAAGAAAAAAAAATTTCTAACACCCCCTCAACATTTTTTCTACCTAGGATATTTAGTCCGGCAGATGATGATAGAATTTTATGTGTTTGGTTATCTGTGCATTTTTGAATACCAAGTAATTCCAGAGTAAAATCTAGCTAAACTCAAGGCTAGTAGATAAAAGTACTAATTACTCAAAATCATAGCCTGGCACTAGCTACAACAAAGCATGCTGCATGCTGGTCGAATGACGCAAGGGTGAGATTCACTTTATGTGTTTCTACCTGTAAACCCGCCTGCTACAGACAGTCATTAACATTATGTTGATGTGCTCGCAGCGAGAAGAGCCTGTAGAAGGAACTGCAGCTAACTTCACTATTCACATTCTACTTCATTTCCAAATTGAATCCAAAAATCGAATAAAAATTTGGCCGTCCGTCCGCCCAACGCCCGTACGCGGCACTTTTGCCACTTAGCATTGACCGATTTTGATGAAATTTGGTATGTAGGCTCCATTTGGGGTCTAGTTGTGCCCGAAGATTTTGGTTGATGTAGGTCAGTTCTAAGGGTTCCAAAATGAATTTTGAAAACGCATTAACTCAAAAAATGTTGATGTAAAGGTATTGTTTTTCCTTCAATTTAAGATTCTATAGAATTTTTAGATTTTTTTAAGACCACGCGGAGCCCTGTAGGACAAACCCCTTCGCTCCCTACGAGAATTTAAGGGTTTTACGTACGATAAATCAGAAACACGAGTGTGAATCGCAAAAGAGGCCTAATCTCCGTTCAAATTTTAGCTGACCCAAATTTTACCAATTTGGACCATCTCTGCTGAATGAACGACGCGGAATCAGAATGGCAGAGTAAGGAATTTCGAAAGAACTAATAATTACCTACTCGCAAAATGAATTCCAGCCATCAACTCATAAGTCAATTTTTCGGTGCTGAATTTCACCCTGCAGATTTTACACACATATTCCTGTACATATTGGCTTCTGCTCCACAAACGACGCGTTTCCAAGATGGCAGAGTGTGTTTTATTGTCTTACAGTAGTATGTAGGAGATAATTATGCAATTTCCAGCCATCAACTAATAAGTCCATTTTTGGACCAAAATTTGACCAATTTGGACCATCTCTGCTAAATAAACGACGCGGAATCAGAATGGCAGAGTAAGGAATTTCGAAAGAACTAATAATTAGCTACTCACAAAATAAATTTCAGCCATCAACTCGATAACTCAATTTTGGGACCAAATTTTGTCAAATTTTGGACCATCTCTGCTGAACGAAATACGCGGAATCAAAACGGCAGAGATGGTTTTTATTAACCAGATATGCATAGAGAACTAGTAAAGAAAAATTCACGCGTCAACTAACAAGTCAACATTTGTGTCAAAATTTGACAATTTTGAATCGATTCTGCTGAGCGGAAGACGGGGGGTGGGGAGGGCAGAGATAGTTTTTTGTTTCTTTCTCATAAATACCAACCTACTACAAAAATTTCAGCCGTCAACTAATAAGTCAAAAAGTGGTCAAAATTTTGACAAAATTTGATCGACTCTGCCTGTACAGGGGCGGGGAACTAGGGTGGCAGAGATGTATTTTCCACCTTTAGATAATTAGTTCTTGCAAGTAAATGATTTCCAGCCATCAACTACGTAAGTCATCATTTCTCCAAATTTGACATTTCCAACGGCCGCCATTTTTGAAAGACGGGGCTTTGGAGTGGCAGCAATCCATTTTTTTACTCACCTTGGAGGACATTTTAATAAAAATTGGTTTGTAGCTTTCAACTCGTAAGTCACCGTTTTTGGCCTCGGCTCCCGGTCTATAAGA
>CM019183.2:2757930-2781764 GCA_009739505.2 Apolygus lucorum
TTTATGAGGGCCTACTGTGGTTTTCCCAGTATTTTAGAAGAGTGTCAATAATATGAGCGCGAAGGAATTTGCCCTACTAATTCCATAAAATCGATTTAAAAAAGGTATTTAGGTCTAACTAAGTGATAGTCATAGATTGAAATATGCTCTTCTCACATCCACGAAGTTATTGTTTAGATAGGTGAGTTAGAAATTAAATGCTGTCAATTCGGTCAAATAGTATTGTGTGCTCATTCCTCAGGATTTCCAAACAGGTGTATTATGTAAGATATTAAATTAACGAGCCACAACCATCTACAGAGAAAGGATACCTCTCGAAATATTTGCGTACACTCAAATAGTGGAATGTAAAATTGAGTATAGGTATGCGAGGCTATCAAATGTTTTAAAAGAATAAGTTGAAGAAATAGTTGGGTAGGTACTTGAATGGACCAAAACAACTGGAACCTAGGTAAAATTTATTGTACCAAGATAATTTTGAACAATTTGGACCAAAACTTTGGACCAAAACAACTGGAACCAAGGTCTAATTTATTGTACCAAGATAATTTTGAACAATCAAAAGAAAAAAAATAATAGTAATAGTAATTAGGTATTGAACCGATGTGGGCTCACTCATCGGTACTGGAGGTACCTAGGTATTCCCGAAATGTCCATCCTGTGAACTACGGCCGATTTTTGGTTTATTATTTTCAATAATGAACCTTTGGAATCGACCAAGAAAAAAAAATTTCTAACACCCCCTCAAAATTTTTTCTACCTAGGATATTTAGTCCGGCAGATGATGATCGAATTTTATGTGTTTGGTTATCTGTGCATTTTTGAATACCAAGTAATTCCAGAGTAAAATCTAGCTAAACTCAAGGCTAGTAGATAAAAGTACTAATTACTCAAAATCATAGCCTGGCACTAGCTACAACAAAGCATGCTGCATGCTGGTCGAATGACGCAAGGGTGAGATTCACTTTATGTGTTTCTACCTGTAAACCCGCCTGCTACAGACAGTCATTAACATTATGTTGATGTGCTCGCAGCGAGAAGAGCCTGTAGAAGGAACTGCAGCTAACTTCACTATTCACATTCTACTTCATTTCCAAATTGAATCCAAAAATCGAATAAAAATTTGGCCGTCCGTCCGCCCAACGCCGTACGCGGCACTTTGCCACTTAGCATTGACCGATTTTGATGAAATTTGGTATGTAGGCTCCATTTGGGGTCTAGTTGTGCCCGAAGATTTCGGTTGATGTAGGTCAGTTCTAAGGGTTCCAAAATGAATTTTGAAAACGCATTAACTCAAAAAATTTTGATATAAAGGTATTGTTTTTCCTTCAATTTAAGATTCTATAGAATTTTTAGATTTTTTTAAGACCACGCGGAGCCCTGTAGGACAAACCCCTTCGCTCCCTACGAGAATTTAAGGGTTTTACGTATGATAAATCAGAAACACGAGTGTGAATCGCAAAAGAGGCCTAATCTCCGTTCAAATTTTAGCTGACCCAAATTTTACCAATTTGGACCATCTCTGCTGAATGAACGACGCGGAATCAGAATGGCAGAGTAAGGAATTGCGAAAGAACTAATAATTACCTACTCGCAAAATGAATTCCAGCCATCAACTCATAAGTCAATTTTTCGGTGCTGAATTTCACCCTGCAGATTTTACACACATATTCCTGTACATATTGGCTTCTGCTCCACAAACGACGCGTTTCCAAGATGGCAGAGTGTGTTTTATTGTCTTACAGTAGTATGTAAGAGATAATTATGCAATTTCCAGCCATCAACTAATAAGTCCATTTTTGGACCAAAATTTGACCAATTTGGACCATCTCTGCTGAATAAACGACGCGGAATCAGAATGGCAGAGTAAGGAATTTCGAAAGAACTAATAATTAGCTACTCACAAAATAAATTTCAGCCATCAACTCGATAACTCAATTTTGGGACCAAATTTTGTCAAATTTTGGACCATCTCTGCTGAACGAAATACGCGGAATCAAAACGGCAGAGATGGTTTTTATTAACCAGATATGCATAGAGAACTAGTAAAGAAAAATTCACGCGTCAACTAACAAGTCAACATTTGTGTCAAAATTTGACAATTTTGAATCGATTCTGCTGAGCGGAAGACGGGGGGTGGGGAGGGCAGAGATAGTTTTTTGTTTCTTTCTCATAAATACCAACCTACTACAAAAATTTCAGCCGTCAACTAATAAGTCAAAAAATGGTCAAAATTTTGACAAAATTTGATCGACTCTGCCTGTACAGGGGCGGGGAACTAGGGTGGCAGAGATGTATTTTCCACCTTTAGATAATTAGTTCTTGCAAGTAAATTGATTTCCAGCCATCAACTACGTAAGTCATCATTTCTCTAAATTTGACATTTTCCAACGGCCCCCATTTTTGAAAGACGGGGCTTTGGAGTGGCAGCAATCCATTTTTTTACTCACCTTGGAGGACATTTTAATAAAAATTGGTTTGTAGCTTTCAACTCGTAAGTCACCGTTTTTGGCCTCGGCTCCCGGTCTATAAGGTGGCTACCAGCCAAATTTCAGCTTCCTACGGTTGATAGGGAAGAAGTTAGCTTCAGTAGCCACTCTGCTGATCAAGACCCTGTACACCTTATTGTTCATGTCCTAAGGAGGCTACCAGCCAAATTTCAGCTTTCCACAGTTGATAGGAAAGAAGTTAGCTTCAGGAGCCACTCAGTTGATCAAAACCCTCTGCACCTTATTATTCACGTCCTAAGGAGGCTACCAGCCAAATTTCAGTTTCCTACGGTTGTTAGGAAAGAAGTTAGCTTCAAGAGCCACTCAGCTGATCAAAACCCTGTGCACCATATTGTTCACGGTTTTTAGCACCAATTGGAGGCTACCAGCCAAATTTCAGCTTCCTAGGGTTGATAGGAAAGAAGTTAGCTTCAGGAGCCACTCAGCTGATCAAAACCCTGTGCACCTTATTGTTCACGTCCTAAGGAGTCTACCAGCCAAATCATAATAATCATATAGCCAAATTTCAGCTATAATCATATAGGTACCTACCTACCTCACTTCTACGAATCATAATAATCATTGAGCATATTTCGTCACGTAACGTAACGTGACATGAAATGTCAAAAAGAAAACACAAACGGTGGATACAGCTTTCGTACAAGTACGTAACCACGAGAGACATTTTATGTCTTATGTTTAATAAATTGAGAGCTTTCCAATGAGTGGTGAACGATTTTTGTGGGGTGGAAAATGAGGAAGTTAGTTTTCCCTAGGAACGATTGGTTGTACGTGAAAATCATCAGAAATTTCCGCGTAACGCTCCCCTCGTAACGCTCCCCGCGTGACGATTTTTCATTTATGTGCCATAGTAAAGACATAAAATGTGTGGTATTCCAGGGCATTAACCCTCCAGTGGTAGACCTAATCTCATCTCGCAAAAGGTAGACCCAGGAGCGCGGCGCTCTTTCGGTACTTCCTCCCGAAAAAATCAATATTTATCATATTTTTTAATTGATTTTGGTCAGAGTGAGATACTCAACTCATCTCCTGGTGTATCTAAAAATGTTCAATGAAAAACATATTGGTAAAAAAGTTTTTTTTATTGAACTCAGAAATACGTATTGGTAAAAATAGGTTTTGCTCAACTCTGAAATACAAATAACTGAGCAATCAAAATGTAACTAATCAAAGCCGTTTCAGTCAGATGTACGTTCTGCCATATCGTCAGAATCTTCCTCAGACCACTGAAGCCATTTCTTGGGATCAGAAGAGCGCTCAGACTCAAGAGCAATCTGACACATTCACGTTTTGGTGCAAGAAACCGATTCTCACTAACCCTGAGCGGTTTTAGGGACAGAGAGGAGGGTACGGTCCTGCGTAGAGGTGGTTTCTAGGAGGGAACTGTGAATCACAGACCTAAGGATAGCCACTGTTAACCTCAGTATTCGAAAAATGGGCTGAAGGAGCGCCGCGCTCCGGGGTCTACCAGTGAAGGGTTAAAGGGTTGTTCTTGTTGTAACCTTCCCCGACTGTTACCTTAATTATGCAAATTCATTCCATGTTAAGTATCTAATGTTCAATACAACGCGTGCAAATCAAGTCTCTCATCAGTCTCTTTATCATTTTCATCCCAATATACAATAATTGTCGACGAGGATGAAAAGAAAGTGTTTGAAAGTGATCGTTCAAAAGTAGGTAGGTACGTGAATCTCAACAGTGCGTACGTCCGATCGAGTCTCCCAGTCGCCTCAAGTTCACGTTGCCAGTCTCATTTTTCTCGGGAAGATTTTCGTGAAATACCTACGTAAGTCACAATGAATTCCGATCAGTTTCACCAGATGTTAACAGTTTTTGCCGAGACGATTAAAGTCAGCAACCAAACTCTGATCGCGCAAATGCAGTATCAGCGGGAAACATCCGACTCACCAACAAACGTTCACCCTTTTGAGGAATATGACCCGAAAAAGGAAAAGTTTTCTTGCTACTTAGAGCGTTTTAGTAATTACCTAGACGTCAAAAACATTCAAAGTGACAGTAAAAAGGCTCAACTTCTTTGTGCATCTATAGGTTCAACCCATTACAACAACTTGTCGGCATTTTCTGGCCCTGACAAGCCGATCAAGAACCTCAAATATGCGAACTTGAAAGAAGCATTTTCCGCGATGTTGAGTCCCAAACGTAACATTGTCGTGTCCCAACATTACTTTCTATCTTGTTATCAGACCGAAAAACAGACAATTACCGAGTATGTTGCCACACTTCAACAAAATCTATCAGATTGTGGGTTCCACGTCGAATGTGTTTGTCAAGAACGAGTCTCAATTGCAGAGGTTTTTCTGCGTGCTCAGTTTATTAGAGGTATCCGCGACAATTGGATACGTGAGCAACTGCTTCAATCTGATGTGACAAATTTTGATGACATTTTGTCGAAAGCAATTTCATTGGAAGCTTCTCGAATTCAGTCTCGCGAACTCCAGTCACAGTCCGTTTCCAATGGTTCAGTTCCTGTTACGTCCGAGGAGCAGGTTTCTACTAACAAACTGTCACACTCGCACAAATCACGTTCGGATTACCCAAAACGGAACTCCGCTAGCCGTTCCAAGTCACGGAACCAGTCTCAAAATAGCCGTTCCTCATCTCAACATAAAAACAACTCAAAATATCGCAATTCAAGGCCTGATTTTCGTGCTTTAGGCATCGATAATTTGTGTTTCAAGTGTGCCAGCAAACAACATCGATCATATGACTGCAAAGTTGATCGAAACAAACTATTTTGCCACTCATGCTCCAAAAAAGGTCACGTTGAGAAAGTTTGCATTACTTCTCTCACCAAGACAAAAGGTGATATCCATCAAGTCTTTCCTGAAAATGTACAGTCTCAAAATTATGGAATTAGCAAAACTGAACCAGTTCCCATTTCACACAGTGAGGTCGTTGACCTTTATGAAGTCTCTCAAAATTCTGGGAAGTATATTGTCACTGTTTTTATAAATGGAAAACCTCAACCTATGGAGGTTGATTCAGGCGCTCGGTTTTCTATACTTCCTGAGGACAAATTTGTAAATCTTGACCTTGGATCACAATTGCAGCCATCTACTATTTGTTTTCGGACCTTTTCGAATGACATCGTGCCTTGCAGGGGAAAACTAAATGTCTCAGTCGCTTACAAACAGAATGTTATCAACGCAGATTTGTATATCGTTCCCCCTGGTCATGACTCACTTCTTGGGCGCGATTGGATCCGAAACCTCAGTCTCGAATTGAAACAAATTGACGCTGACATGGGTTCTCGTTCATGTTTGAGTAATCCTAGCTCAGACTCAGCCACACTCAGTGTAGATGATCTCCTAAATGAATTTCCTACTGTTTTCGAGCAGAGTATTGGCAAAGTCCCCAAGTTCCAGATTTCTCTAAAACTAAGAGAAAATGCCAAACCGGTTTACACTAAAGAACGGGATGTACCTTACGCACTTCGACAACGAGTAGAGAAGGAATTGGATTCTCTCGAAAAATCAGGCATAATCAGTCCCATTGCTACCAGTGATTGGGGATCTCCGTTGGTAGTGATTCCAAAAGCGGATGGAGGTGTACGTCTGTGCGTAGATTATCGCTGTGGAGTCAATGATAGACTAGTCTCGTCAAATTTTCCTATCAAACGTATTGAAGATGTTCTTAGTAGCCTCAGGAACTCCCGATTCTTCTGTAAGCTCGATCTATTTAAGGCTTACCTTCATATTCAAGTAGACCCGGAGAGCGCAGCAATCCAAACCATAAATACACACAGAGGTACCTATCTCATGCATAGGCTAAGCTTTGGAATTAAAAATGGCCCTTCAGAATTCAATCGTATCATGACACAGATTATTCATGGATTGCCAAAATGTGAATTTTATTTTGATGACTTGATCGTACATGGGTCAACACAGGCTGAATGCACTCAGAATCTCCGTGCCTGTTTGAAGCGCTTGACAGAATACGATCTTCATCTAAACCAGTCCAAGTGTTGTTTCTTTAAAACGTCTATAGATTACCTTGGTCATGTGATCCAGTATAACAAAGTTCTCAAATCACCTGAAAAGACTCGTGCAGTAGCAGAAATGCCTCGCCCTACTAATGTTGACGAAGTGAAGAGGTTTCTTGGAATGATAACTTATTATTCCAGATTCGTTCCGGATTTTTCATCATTATCATTTCCACTTCGCCAGCTATTGCACAAAAATCATCGATTTAAGTGGACAGACGCATGTGAGGACTCTTTCCTGAAATTAAAACAGGAAATGTGCAGTGATAGAGTTCTCATACCTTTTGACCCAGCATTACCTGTTATTCTCACAACGGACGCAAGTCCTGTTGGCGTTGCTGCAATCCTCAGCCACGTCGTGGATGGACAAGAAAAACCGATTTCATATGCATCCAGATCTCTGTCTCAGGCTGAATGCAACTACAGCCAGCTCGACCGTGAGGCCCTGGCAATAGTGTTTGGAGTCAGCCGCTTTTACAATTACCTCTATGGTAGGAGTTTCTCTCTGGTGACGGACAACGAACCTTTGACGAGGATTTTCAGCCACAATAAGTCACTGCCTCGTATGACATCAGCCCGTTTGCTCCGTTACGCTTCGTTTTTATCAGGTTTCAATTACACTGTAAGATTCAAGAGAGGCGTTGAAAATGAAAACGTTGATTGCCTGTCGAGAGCTCCTGTGTCCCAAGATTCCATAACTTCTGATGTAGCAATCAACCAGGAAGTCATGCAAATTTATTCTGAATCAGTATCTCGCATCTCAAATATCAATGTCACCTCAGTCACAATCGCCGATGAAACCCTGAAAGACCCAACCTTGCAGAAAATTATACAGGACCTCAGAAGTAAAGCAGATGACTCACCTTACACCATCAATGACGGCATCCTATTTTGGCAAGACCGTGTGGTGATACCTGCTACCCTCAGAGACTCTATACTTCAGGAACTGCATTCTACTCATGTTGGTATTTGCAAGATGAAGCAACTAGCTCGTCGCTATGTTTACTGGGAGCGCATAGATCGCGATATAGAAAAATTGGTGAAGGAGTGTGTTGAGTGTGCCTCAGTTCGGCATAACCCTCCAAGAGTCACAGTACACCCTTGGGACGACCCAGATGAAAATTGGGAGCGTGTACATATGGATTATGCGGGCCCATTCGAAGATCACCACTTCCTAATTCTCATAGATGCCAAATCTAAGTGGGTGGAAATACGAATATTGAGAGACGCCCCATCCACAGCCTCAACCATAAGTCTGTTGAACGACATATTTGCTGCTCATGGATTTCCAACGACTTTGGTTTCAGACAACGCATCTATTTTAACTAGCGCTGATTTCAAGTCATACTGCCAGAGCAACGGCATTTTTCAAAAACTCATTGCTCCAGGGCACCCTGCCACAAATGGCCTGGCAGAGCGAACTGTACAGACCATCAAACGTCGCCTAAAGTCAGCTAAGGAGGAACCAGGAACATTGGTTGATAAGGTTCGTCGTATTCTATTCAGATATCGAGCCACTCCTTTAGCATGTGGTCAGTCACCTGCTGAGTTATACCTACATAGGAAAATGAAAATAAAGCTGGACGCAATTTTTCCTCAAACTCAAGAGAAGTCTCAAACTCCATCAGACCCTGTGCGCTCACTTTCAGTGGGGGAGAGAGTGCAAGTGCGAATGTTCCAGAATAATTCTGAAATTTGGATCTTTGGCTCAGTGATTCGCAAGTACGGAACAAGGCATTATCTTGTCAAACTGGACAATGGTCGTGAGATCAAGAGGCACATAAATCAACTCATCTCGTCCAGAGTTCCACAGCCATCTGAAGACCAACCTCAGTCACCAGCATCAAGTCGTTCCAGTCGCTCAGTCACATTCCAAGCTCCAATTTTACCAAGTGAAGGGGGCTTCCGTGGTTTCGACCAAGAGCCTATTCAAGCTCCAAATTCTCAGCCAACAACATCCAATGCTGAGACCCTGATGCCTTCTCCTGAGCCACCACTGCCTAGATCAGGACTACCAACGCCACAGACTCTTCGCCGATCTCAACGGAACAGGAAACAACCTCAATTTCTTCAAGATTATGTAACTAAATAGTGGGGGAGAACTGTGGTATTCCAGGGCATTAAAGGGTTGTTCTTGTTGTAACCTTCCCCGACTGTTACCTTAATTATGCAAATTCATTCCATGTTAAGTATCTAATGTTCAATACAACGCGTGCAAATCAAGTCTCTCATCAGTCTCTTTATCATTTTCATCCCAATATACAATAAAATGTCAATAATAATTTACTTCAATCTGGACGATTTTAGCAGGGAGTGGGAACATTTTCGTGGACACCTTGTATAATCGATGGAAGGTTCAAGAAGAAAAACTAGTTGGTTCACGAAGTATACAACTTTTTTGTGAGTTAAATTGTCAATTGTGTACACGGTTCTTCAGTCAGATCATTCAATAATAATTTGTACGCCATTTTTTCCTACCAAATTTTTTAAATGTTTATAACGCGACAAATGTTCAAATGACATTCGTTAAAATGAACAATGTTCATTGTTGAGTTCATTCAATGTTCAATTCATATCTTGAGTCGTGACGTCACGATGGGTCGCTAAGCTGTGTCATGTTTTTGCCGTGACGGTCGGAAAAGTAATGGAAACCCCCTGTAATCATTATTAAACGATAAAAATCAATATGAAAGATACTGGTAGTTGCAAATTATGTAGATCGACCCAACAAACACATTACTATATTGGGATTGCGGAAAACTGGAAATTCAAAACCTTCTTCGCCGAGCTTTCGGTAAATTTAGTACCTACCTTCTTCAGGGATCGAAGGATGTTTTATTTAGTGAAAACAACAAACGTTACCATGAAAAAGAGATGTTGGATAATAAATTATAGATTTAAATTTTATGGTGTAATGAAAAAATTACTTAATAAAAACACTTTTGGCTTTTGGTACAGAACAATAAATTACCTATACAAATATCGCGACTCGCAGCTTATAGGTTGATTCCCTCAAGACGAGAAAAAAGTGTTACCTACTTAGCTTTTCTAGACGCTTTGTTTCCAACTTATTTCACTTTACAAATTTTTGCTTCCGAGTCTACCAAATTAGCGGAAAAAAAAGTTTTCCAAAATAGAAATTTCCGCTCGCGTTCTACGTTTTAGACCTTCTTGGACAATTTTGGTTCCGTGTCTATCTGTCTGTGTGTCATGGAATCCTTGCCACAGCCATAACTTCCACAATTCTCATCCAATTTAGATGACATTTTATGGGATTGTGTGGGTTGGCGAGTAGATGGTCCCCCATGAAAATCATCACCCTCAGACGAATAGTAGTTGCTGCGCAGGCGCTAACGTGAATTCCTTGTAACAGCCATAACTTCAACATTTGCCATCCGATTTCGACGAAATTATCTCAGGATTGTTCAGATTAGCGTGTAGATGGTCCCCTATGAAGGTAGTGGAAGGTACCTACTTGGAGATCGGGAAATCGGGTTATGAATACGAGGAAGCTATGTGTCACACACACTTGGTAGGCGTTTTCTCATGTCAGTAAAATTTTCATAACTTCCTTAATTTATAATGATTTTTTTTGACAATACCAATGGTCGCTAATTTTGGTATTAAATGATAATAATATTGCGAGTAATTTCGTTTTCTGTCGTAGCAAATTGATCCAGAATTCAAGTATAACGAAAGGGTAGGAGGAACCAATGAAGAGCGGAAGACATCCTATCACGACAAATTATTCGAATTGGACGACGTCGTTAATTTCATATTCTCCGAAAACAAAATGCGGGAGAATTGGATAACTTTCTCGGGATTAAACATGCAAAAGGATATCGACAAGTTGTCGGAACT
Organism: Apolygus lucorum; assembly: GCA_009739505.2. Lineage (NCBI taxonomy): Eukaryota > Metazoa > Arthropoda > Insecta > Hemiptera > Miridae > Apolygus > Apolygus lucorum. The sequence goes on from CM019183.2 coordinate 2,768,305, forward strand.
TCGTCAGAAATTTTATGATTTGGAGGAAGCTATGGTTAGGGATGAAAATCCTACGGCTGAAAGCCTGACCCACCGTTCCATGGTTTGTTTCAGAGTGCCGTTATCCCTTATTAGCCCAAGAAAAAAATTTTCTCCCTTGCCAATTTCTTGTTCATATTTTGTTACATTTCAGTGCCTAAAATACGTAAAAAATATTGGAAAAAATATTGGACCCATACAGGGCCCGTAATCTTGAAAAACAAAACGGTATCTTTTTGGATACCGTGAGCATGTGGGGGTCAATTCCGTCCCTTGATTGATTCCAAAAAGACACCTTGAGATACGGTGGGTTCAACTTATAGCAAGAAACATTGTAACATTTGAACAGTTTATTATAAAACGTGAATACAAAAATTGAAAAAATAGTAAATTTATTGTATTATTGAATATATAAACTCATTGAGAGATCTTGGTTCACTCGAATTGATCACAACCCATCACTGTGTACTAAAACCATCGCGATCATTTTCTGCAATATACTAAATATAAACTGCAATAAACTAATGACTACCTAAGTCATCAGAGTCTTTTACTTCGCTAGCAAAAATACCAAAATCGGTCTGTCAATCGACCAAATGAAAAAGAAAAAAAATTATGGCCTTCAATCTTAGTAAGAATAGTCTTTAGAACAACGAACATCCTTATGTAAAAAAGGTACTCGATGTAAAAAAATATATAGGTACGAGGAAAAACATTTTTAAAAAATGGAATGAGAAAAAAAATCATTAGAAAAGAGGAGTAATAAGTTTTTGTGAGCTCAAACATAGTATTTCTGCTAGAATTTTTCCTCAATCAATTTTTATTCGCTAGAAAATCAAAAAACTTGTAAAAAAACAGGCTTCAAATTTGCACGAATTAGTCAAAATTCATTGAGGTATAACATTTTTGACTTTTCCCCAGCACAAATCGTTGCACCAATCCAAATCCTAAAGGAATTATCATTCCAAGTCCCATATAAATAATCATAAAGTAGGTGCTTGGTTCATCTTGATGGTTCCTGCTTGGTTGGTGGGGCTTGTTTTCAGGAAAAGCGACTTCTTTTGTAAATTTTTGTTCGAACTGTGAATAAGGATGTATATTTAGATTACAAAATTAATCATCTTTCTACTGTAAATCATTTCACTTCTGACATGATTTGATAAAGAAACTTACCGGAACCCAGATCCTTTCTTGGCAAGTTTTGGTTTTTTATTTTCAATAATTTGCACTTTATTTTGCTTCGGATTTTTCTTTGCCTCGGCGATAGGAAGAAGTCGCCTCGTTCGATTTCGTTTCGAATTAGAAGGTAAATGAGGCTCGTCAGTTTCAAATTTGTCTCTTTCACAATTCGGCGCATGCGAATCTTTCAAACACTATTCCATTCCCTGCCAAACCCATTTGAATAGGCTCGTTCCAGGTGGTCATTGAACTCTCCAATTCTCTCCTCGTTGACATCCTCAAATGTCAATTCTTCCAATCCTTCAAAAAATTCAGCCAATTCTCTTTCAAATTTATTTTCGTCCATCGGGGTCTTGTTGGCGTTGCTATTCGAGTCCTCCCCTTCAGAACCAATGCTTACCTTGTGAAATAAGGAGGCAGTGCACATTCCTATGCTCCTTTTTACTCTAATCTTCATTCAGAATCAGAAAAAGGAAAAAAAATCAGTTATAGGGTGAGAAAAATCAATAAAAGTGAGCATAAACCCCATCATGGACCTGGCTCTACTGGGTACCCCCTTGCTCACGGTATCCAAAAAGATACCATCACAAAAACCAACTTTTACCCACTTAGCAACTAATAATATGTAGATATTACAATTTCTACTTGATCTTAGATACTTTTTACCCAAGATTCTTTAAGTAATATCACTCAAAACGGTGAAAAACTGGTCTAAAATAATTTGTGAAACTGTCCTTTGGAGTGTTGATGTCAATTTTGAGCCGCCTTGTAACTTATAATTATTATATCAACGTTGTTGTTGTTTTGACACTTCTTCTTCTTCTTTTCTATTCTAGAGATGTCAGAGTAGCCATTGGGACATTAAGTAGGGGTGAAAACCACTTTGTACCGTCAAGAAAACGTTCTAAAGTTGGTCTTCCAAAAAGATACCGTGGGTTAATAAGGGTTAAGGGGGTTTCAGTCGGTCGTCGTTCCTTCCTCGTTTCCCGGTTAGTCTAATCTATTACGAACCAGCGCTCGGTTGCCCCTTCCCACCCCCCGGGTGAAACAATCCCACCTCCAGGGCCTCCCTTATCTCCCAGCCTTTTCTTCAGCTGGTCAGTTTTCATCATCAGTTTTCTCAGGAAATAATCATCCAATTTTCATGATTTTTCTGGCATTCTTCTTATTTGTATAATCTCGACACCCATGCACTTGTTTAATTCCAAAAGTGAAAAATAAGTAAAAAATAGGGTGGTCGCCTGGGTAGGAAAAACTGTTTATTGTTATTTTTAATCTAAGGTAGACCTCATTCTGAGAATTTTGGTACCAACCGCGACCTTCTAGCGTGAGTAGACCTTTTTCTATGATTTTTCAAAGTTTCGACCGTTTATGACGTCACAGTGGGCTGGGGGGTCCCGCCCAGGTGGGAGAGGCGCGTGACGTCATTAACGGTCGAAACTTTGAAAAATCATAGAAACAGATCTACTCACGCTAGAAGGTCGCGGTTGGTGCCAAAATTCTCAAAATGTAGTCTACTTTCGATTAAAAAGCTAGAAAAAATCAAAGCGCACCCCCATTGTACCTAAAATTGCAATTTTCAAAGAGTTTTGAAATTCATAGGTGCATCTAATTTGGTAAACCTTCAATAATTGCCAGAGAAAGGGGAAAACCCATTTATTCACTGACTGAGACCCCCTTAATAATCTATAATTATGCACAGCAAACCAAGAAATGATAGGAGGTGAGAACTGACACTCGAGCGACTTACTTTATTGACGATTGGATTCCTTTATTAGCTGCTTAAAGGCCGGTTTACACGCCAATGCCATTTGTGCAAGCCAGTTTGCACAGTTATATCGTTGCGTTTGAACGGAGTTTGCGCAAGCCATTTGACTTGCACAAACCAATAAATCTGGCTTAGGCAAGAGCACAGAGTACTGGAGACAAGTTAGCAGAGGAGAAAGATAATGTTAAAATGGCGTGCAAGCATTTTTGAGGCTGCCTCAGTTGCGCCATCTACTTTCAGCTAGAGAACTACTATGGAAACTGATGTGGTGGGGGGGGGGGGAGGCCACACTCTCTTCTTGCCGCTTCTTTTCAAATTCTTTAGAATATCCAGAAATTGATAACTTTCCATTTAGATTTGCAAGAATTACTAGGAAAAACCAATCGAGATGATAGAGTTTTCCAAGTTTTCCTGACAATTTTCGTTGTCCCTATTTCCAGTAGTTCAAATGTTCAATCGACAACTGCCACCCATAGAAATGTTTGAAACCCAGCGAATTATTGCAAATTGCTCAATTTTTTCAAACAGATCGAGAATATAACTAAATTTTATCAAACTAATTACTTAGATGCGGCCGGTGACGCTCCAAGGAGAAAAATATGTCGACAGCCCCACTGCAAAACCCTGTAAGTTCCAATTTTTCCAAAAATAAGGATTTGAACCTTTCCGATAGATTGTGCTCTTGCGCACATTATAGTGTCGCCAAAATCGGGCTATGGCTTCTCATTTCTTTTCTGTGGTGAGATGTAATACCTGTAAGCCAGGTTCATAGGTTAGAAATGTCACAGTTTTTTTCGTCTCCTGGAAACTTGTTGGTATTGAACATACAGGGTTTTGCAGTGGGGCTGTCGATGTGTTAAACAAGGTGACTTGTTGCGATGAGGTTGGGAACAAGCGATCATGAACGCGATCTGTTGCACTCATCTATAACTACGTTCTGGAGCTCCACCGATCAGAACGCTTCTCGGGCTCCCAGCTTTAGCTTTCAGCCCAGTGGGCAAGAGAGAAGTTTGAGCGTGTGAACGCAGTACAAGCCAAACCCACGATCTCGCACAGGCGCATCCGTTCTCTTCTAGGCTTCAAAACTTCTGCCTTAGGTACCAAAAATCTCAGTGTTGCAGACAACCTTTCATGGGGGGTGAATGCTCGTCTCATTACGGTGTCAGTTCATAGTTTAGGAAAAGCCTTAGGTTCGCCTCTCAATTCCACGATCACATTTTTTATGGGAAAGGTTATCCCTCCTGAGCAACCAAACCTTGCTCCATTTCCGACCTATTTTTGAGGCAACTTTTTTTCTTATCAGGCAAGCCGCCGTCGCACGTAGGATGAGCTCCTCCTCATCCAGATCAAAATTTATTTCGAAATTAGGGGTTTTGATTTAAAAAAAAAAAAAAGAACAAACAATTGCCACAAGTCCACTGAACGGGCCACACCTTCGTACAAGCACAACTATACGTGTGAACACGACCACGTTGTACGAGGGCAATTTGAGCAAACTGGCTTGTGCAAGCAGGGTCTCATGTTGCTTTCAATGAAGAAAAACCTTTCTTGGTGAACTACAAAACTACTCTTTCCGGTGAAGACCTAAAATTATTTGCGGGGGAAAAACCCTATGAAGACAGTGAATGGAGAATGTCTGTTTTCCCTTGATTTCATGAAATTTGGGAAAAAATACTTGTACGCACTGAACACGTCGAGAGAAGAGATTAATCATGGCATAAAATCGAGGGAGGGCGGAGTAATTGATAATTTGAAGCAAGTCAACAGTCTATGATGTCACATTGAAACCACCATTAGACAGATTATAACCATAGGGTGTCATCATAATGAAGGTAGCTTCGAACAATAACGAGCACCAATTTAAATTATTTTTGATTCTGACATTCTGAACGAGCGGATTATCAGAAAGTAGGGGTGTTTTTAGTTATTTTTACCCACCTAAAAGGTGAAAGGAAAGTATTGCAATACGGCAGAAACCTGATTTTCTTATACGCTTAATGAGTCTGATCAGAGCATGATAAACTTTCTCCAAGTTACAAAACCACTTCATAGTATTTTAATCGTGCAAAAAACGACCAAATAATAAATTTTTATATTTTCTATTTTACAGACGCACCAAGATATAATAAACCAACAAAAACTTATGGATGCGAATCTAAGCAAAGTCAGACTCGAATATACCAAATCCCAGCTCATCCTGAACGAACTAAGAGAGAAAGAGAGGAAGTTTCAAACGTCTATTAATCAGTTAGAAAAGGTGGATTTCATCAACTATGAAAGCATGAGGGAAAAAACCAAGGACTTGAATGACAAGCTTGACTTGAAGTAAGTCTTTCACTCAACTTGAGCTACGTACGCCTGATCCATGTGGGTGTAGCACATGGCTTCTTCATATCCTTAACACGACAGTATAGCAAATCTCATGGACGGATAATCAAATCGGATTTATCGAATTTTCAAAAAACAGAAGATAATTAAATATGATAAATGAATTTTCATAACCGACTACATCCCAACCTGCACGATCCCTGAAAATATCATCGAAATCGGGCAAGTTATGGCGGTTACAAGGATTTCATGACATACAGACAGACACGGAACCAAAATCGTCCAGGAAAGTCTAAAACGTAAAACGCGAGTGGAAATTTTGATTTTGAAGAACTTTATTTATTCAACCTTGAAAAGTGAAAACGAAGCTTGGTACCTTGGTAGACTCGGAAGCAAAATGAAGCTATTGCAATAAAATCAAAATTTGTAACATGGACTTTTTTGGAATTTTTCTTCTCAGTCGAGAAATTTTGGAGCATTCCATCTAATTATATAATACTCATACATATTATGTGAGTACCTACTCTAGCTTGGGGTAACGAGGCTATTATGTTTTGAGGTTTTTTGTTATTTTTAACCAAGGGCTTATTATAGACAAGGGCGTATACAGGACACCTCACACCCAGCACATGAACTTCACACCCAGATGTTAAAACCCGGATTGAAAGGAATAATATAGAAAATTCGCGGCACATTAACAACAGGTTTATTATACTGAAAATAAACGATCACAGAAAAAACAGGCCTTCACAGAAATCGAAATCATCTTCCCCCTCTCCCTTACAATAGTCAAAAAAGCGCCAAGTGGCCTAAAAGGATAAATACGGCAGAAGGCCCAAATCCTTACCCTTTCACAACATACTCCCACCTTTGGAAATTTCACTTGAAATTTTCAAACATCAAAATAATTGCAAATAAACTTGAAAAAAATTCAAAATCTAAACAATTTCTAACTGAATCGACAAAACTCTTGATAATCCCATTATACTAGTTAATTTTACAATACAAAAATTTTCAATTTCAATATAAATTCAAAATAAACTCAGAAATAGTCATGTCAAAACTCAGTCAAATACTTAAACCTAACATTATTAAACATTTTCAGTCTCAAATCAATAATAAATTTTAATATTGACTTGTCAATAACAAAATGAGTTGACTTACTTAATAATAAGAAAGATCACAAGTCTAAAATTTCTCTGGGTTTCATCAACCGTCCAGTTCTGGTGAATATAGTTTCTGATTCATCTTGAGTTGGATCCTCTTCATCTGGTTCTCTTCCAACAGATAGAACCTCTTCTTCAGTCAGGTCGATGACAGTCATTTCGGTGGTTTCTTCAACACATTTAGAGTTGGGGCATTCAGTTTCAGGAAGGTACAGCCAACTAGGCTCCTCCCACCATTTCGATGAAACTAGCTGTTCGGGGTTACACCCTATGGACAAAGCCTCGACAGGGTTCACCAGACCAGGAATCCAAGGAACCTTAGATATAAACCTTCCCGTACAATCACGTTGAATAGTCCTCTTGAAAAATTCTTCCATCTCACGATCCTTTTCAGCTTGTGTCATCTTCTTGATAGAGTCCTCAATACTTGGAAGATCCAGATGCCAGCAATTCGAGACATCGATCTGACAGGTCAGTGTAGTCAACAGTGTCGCTGTATCTTCCTCCTTTTGGCCTGACGAGCCAATCAGTACCCATCCAAGTTTAGTCTGAGTAGCCATCAAATTTTCGTTTAGCCTCACGCCATCATTCGTCATCAATAAAGCCCATGAATCAGCTCCCAGGAGCAACTGAATCTCTCGAGTGTCCAGCGAATTGTTCAAAGCATCAGACAGAATGATACCTTTACTCTGCAAGCATTCTATCACAGACGAATCAGAAATCTTTGGTATGAAGCCACAAATCTTTTCTTGATCCAAAACATTTATGCAACACTGAAAGGAGCTAGTCAACGAACCCAATGTCACAGTATACTTTCCATGTGACTTCACTGATGTTTTCTGACCACCAAAAAGTTCTTGACGAACAAGAATTTTCCCTTCACGCTTCAGTTTAAATTTTTTGACACAAGACTTCAAAATATAGCTCTTTTGAGAGCCCGAATCCAATAAAATTCTGACATTATATTCTTGTCCCTCATTTATTACCTTAGCTACTAAGGTCTGCAGATAAGTAATGGACAAACCTGCGTCATTTAATAACATAGATTTGACTTCCATGTTACCCTTCTTGTCCCCAGTGTCTTCAGTTTTATTACACATAAGGGTATAGTGCTTACCTTTGCATAGGACACATTTCACGAAAGTTAAACAATTAGAGCTGAGGTGATTTCTCCGCAAACAACAGAAACAGGCTCCTTTTTTCTTCACAATGTCGTTGCGCTCCGAAAGTGACATATCAATTGCTGCAGAACAATCTGATGACATGTGGGACTTGTCACAAAAAATACAAATTGTCATATCCTTAACATCCGTTTTGTTGTCTTTATTGTCTAAGGACACCAAAGCAGCAGCAGTGGGAACTTTGGGTTCAATTGGGTTTTGTGACCTTTCGGAGGAACTGCCAAAGGAATTTTGTCTCATTTTTAGTCTTTCCTCTCCCTCAACTTCTATCTTCAAAAATTCGAGAAGCTCTGACAAACAGTCACCGGGTTCCTTAATAGAAGCATTCTTACTAATTCTATGCCTCTCCCAAACTTTAAAAACATGTTCCGGTACTGCTGACTCTACTAGTGGGAAGATCATGGCAGCGTATTTTTCCTTCGTGACACCTAGAGAATCAAGTGCACGCAACTGGGCTGACAGCTTATCATAGAGTTGGGACACTGATGAATCTTCAGAACGATTTAAAACTAGAGACAACAGTTCACGAACATAAAACTCAATGAGAAAACTCGTCTTTGCCATAGCGCGACTTCAAAACTCCGACAGCCTTAGCATAATTTTCCCGGGAAGGGGGAAAACCTTCTATCAGTTTCATGGCTGCCGAGCCGGGTGTCAAGGAATCCAAAAGAAACGCGAATTTATCTTCTTCCTCAAGCTTCGGATCTTCATCAATTTTCTTAAATTGCGACCAAAACGCAATCCAACCTCTCAGATTCCCGTCGAATTTCTTAATATCGGGCCTTTTGAGCTTGAGAGGAACATCAGTGTTCTGAGAATGAGTACAGGTCGGGGTAAAAACAAGTGTCTTATTATCAGTTTTGCTCAAACTGTCAAGTGTAGCAATCACTTGTTCCCTGAGAGTCATAAAAGTCAAGTCATACTCCCCAATACCTTCATATTGAGATTCCAGTTCACAATCATTGACTTGAGGATCGCTTTCCATCGCCAACAGAATCGCATTATCAACCATCTTAATCTTATCATACCTGGAAGACAATGCAAGCATTCTAGCTTTCAGTTCATGTTGCGCCAAGTCGGCACTACTATTCAACAGGTCCCTGAGTTGATTTGCTTCCCTGGTGAATACTCCACGTAGTACACGACGAACCGTCGAATCTCCCATCTTCTTGAATAGTACCCGAAAAAGAGGAAATATAGCACTACTCAAGTCCACAAAAAGTCCTATTACAATCCGTCTTCCGAAGTGTTTGGGTTAACGTCGATGTCACGGTCGCCAGATGTTAAAACCCGGATTGAAAGGAATAAGATAGAAAATTCGCGGCACATTAACAACAGGTTTATTATACTGAAAATAAACGATCACAGAAAAAACAGGCCTTCACAGAAATCGAAATCATCTTCCCCCTCTCCCTTACAATAGTCAAAAAAGCGCCAAGTGGCCTAAAAGGATAAATACGGCAGAAGGCCCAAATCCTTACCCTTTCACAACACCCAGACGAGGAGCTCAGCTTGTGCTCGTAAATATGTGGACACTGGAACCAGTGAGAGCATTTCACACCCCTACATAAATTACCACATTGAACACATTGAATTGGAAGGTGGGTAGGTCGGTATGCATTGAAGTCGCCGCCGTGCCCATCTGTAGACACTAACATCGCAAGTAGATTCCATTTCCGTCTAGTTAGTATTACAACATGCGTCGATAGTGCAATAAAAAACAGGAATGAGAGTGGGTACCTACCTATCATTGAGGTAATAAATGTGTTCCAAAACTATCAGGTAGTAGGTCACTGCTGGCGTATGAAGGAGGGTGAGAGAGTAAGAATATTCCCTTTGATAACAGCTTAAGACATCCGTGACACCAGGAAAAGTATACCTCATATTTGAGGCACTATGCAGTTCTGACGATCTCCTATACCATTACCTACCCAACTATATTATGGATGACGAGGAAGCTATGTGCTACACCCACTTGGTAGAATACCCTCTCATCACCCTGTTGTACTGTACACCTCATATTTGGTACCTACTGACCTGTTCAATACAGCATGATTTGATTTTTTAGACTGCTAAGTGCATACTTAACACATTGAACGCGGATCGCGTCTATGTCACGCAAATCCCGGGGTCTGTGTGGCTGGCCGCGTCTATGTCACGCAAACACCTCTCGCAAAACAGGTTCAAGAATATCTGCTCCTGTTCTTTCGTTCTCAGTTTCCACTCTTTTCTAGCATTTTTTCGTGATAGATGAACATATTATGAGTTGAACGGTTCAATCCGGAGCTGAATCGGTCGAGGTTGAAGGTAATTGAGCAGTTATGAAAGTGTCACCTTATCTATGTGTGCTCCTCCGGCAATTTTTTTGTTTTCACATTTTTCATCCATTTTTACGGAATAATTCACTCTTTTTAAGGTTGATCGACATTGTTTAATTGTTGGTTGTGTCAATAATCAGCTCAATCCTCTCATAAGTTTCATACTTTCAGTTCGTTATCGTGAAAAAGACACAGTGGTTCGACTACGATTTTTTGTGTGTTTCACTCGGTTTTTCTGTTTTTAATCTTTGCCAGAGTACTCTACAAAGCTCCCAAAAAGGAGAAGACTTGTTCTCTTTCCAGGTATGGAATAACTAGGTATTATATTGTCGTACATGATTGATTCCTACCCATTCTATGCACCATCAACCTATCTCCCTTGCAAAGGCCGCCAGAATTCGCGTCCAGTGGACGGGCGGCCTGAGCCAACCCACTCACATAGGGGTTGATTTCCCATTCAAACTGGAGCAACTTGACACCACCGCTGGCCGCGTCACGTTGACGCCGAGAATAAATTCTCAAAATTCTCAACTTTTTTTTATGTCAAAATTTTTAGAAAAATGTACTTTTTAATATATGTTGCTGCTATAGCGTTTCGTCGAAAAAAAATTTCTCCGCCACAGGGGACCAACGCGTTTTTTTTCCCGCGTGCAAGGTGTTAAATTGTTTTTGGCAAAGTTTTGAACTACTAATTGATTAATGGTTTAGATGGATATTGGTTGGCTTTATTCCCTATTTTTGTGAATTTTTGGTGCAGATTGGTTTTCGTGTTTTCGTTCAGCTTCATGTTACTACAGCAACTAAAGACAAAGTTGGGTTCCAAAATGGCTGACATTCGAAGTAGGCCGATTATTTTGAGCGTACTGATAGTGTATGACGTCTTATCAAACCACCATTAACCGCAACGTGATTTACAGGGAAAAACAGGTGATGGCCATGAAAGATACAATAACAACACGAGTACAAGCCCTTGCTAATGTGAGACTGAAAACCGAGCATATGTCTCAGGAAAACGACAAATTAAAGGAAGAGAAGCAAGTTATTGTTGAAGAGTTGAAGGCGGTAGGTATCAGTTTGCCTCACTTTTCACAACCCCGAAGACCACTAAAAACACAAAAACATCACAAAAACCCACAAAAAAATCAGATTTGAAAGGGTTTTGCGTGGAACAGCAAAACGCGAGTGAAAATTTTGATTTTGGAGAACTTTTTTTTTCGTCCTTGAAAAGTGAAAACAAAGCTTCCGCTACCTTGGTAGACTCAGAAGCAATATCTCGTCTCCCAGCATGGCACATCTGACATTTTGGCGAAATCGAGTTAAGAACGGTTTCTTATTCAAAATTTCACGCCCGAGCGATTGGCGCTAACAGTTTTTCGATCTGACCGCTCGTAGCGCTAGTATTTGCGAATTAGTCAGCATAGCATATCTAAAACCACCCAACAGCAAGGCACATCTGCACAGAAAGCATGGAAAAATCGTATATGCCAGGAAGCGAGGCAAGTTTATTGAGTTTATTGCAATAATTTGAAGTATATAGCGGTTTTTTCCTTTTAGTAATGGTTAATTAAGATTCAATCTTGATTAATAACAAAAAGAAAAGCATAAATCATCGGCATTCGTTAAGAAAATAAGATAAATAAGTTTGAACTGCAAATGTGCTATGCTGCTAGGATGAAGCTATGTTAGATGTGCATTGCTGTTTTGTATTTTATTTCGAACAAAACTTATTTTCGTGAACAAAATCGGTGCCTTTCCAGGAAGAAAGAAGAAACAAAGTTCTCGCAGAGTTCCTGTGAGGCAGAACTTAGGCCTACCAAAGTACTTACCCAAAAATAATTGTTAATGTTTTCTCAATGAAGAAAATCGGCGTAGTCATTTTCCAAAACTAAGAAGTAGTAAGTCAGAAGTGAAGTGATTTTATTCCTTTTATTCAACTGAAAAGCCTATTCTGATGGTAGATTTTGATAATTATCTGCTAAATGAAATACTAGTCATTGTCTCATTACTGTGAAAATCTTGTCCATTTTATGTTCATTGACTGGAATATCTACAAATATATAAGTCTTTTCGGGTTCTGAAATTTTACTGAAGGTTTATAAAATATAGTTGAAGTTAATAATATTTAACTGGTTAACCCTAATTGGGCCATGGTATCACTAGCGTCACCAAAAACATCTCAGGAACTCCACAGATATCTCCAAGTGTCACCGGAGTAACCAAAATTAAATTACAACTTTAAATTTAATGGACAGCAGAATTTTTTGTCTCAAAATAGAGTTATGAAAAAAATTTCCAAGGAAATCGATGAAAAACATTTATAATAACATCAATTTTTGATTTCCAATAACTTACAGAAAATGTTTCGAAAAATTCAGCTCTGTCCATTAATTTTTAAATTGCAATTGATATCTAGTTAATCTGGTGACACCTTGGGAAAGCTGTGGGATTCCCAAGATGTTTTCAGTGACACTAGTGACACAATGGTCCAATAAGAGGTAATAATATTTAACTTCAACTATATTTTTTAAATTTCAGCAAAATTTTAAAACCCAAAACGACTTATATATTTGTAGACATTCCAGTCAATGAACATACGAGTAAATTGACAAGATTTTCACAGTAATGAGACAATGACTAGAATTTCATTTAGTAAATAATTATCAAAACCCGCAATCAGAATAGGGTTTTTAGTTGAACAACAGGAATAAAATCATTTCACTTCCGACTTATATTAACACATGTTCGCTTTCCAGTAGAGAAATATTATTTGACAAGAAGGTCAGAGGAATATAACAATAAATTCAGTTCACTTTGGTAACTCCTCATCTCAGTTTTGTAATAAGTAGAAACCCCATTATAAACAATTCATGTTTTATCATTCTGCACTTCGTCCCATGAAATACGTGCATTGCTAAACAATATATTTGAGATTGCGAAGCGTCCAATCTGTATAATTCGTAGGAAATAAGAAAGGCACATCACATGAGTGCCATAAGAAACTATACACTCCTAGTAACGTAGGTAAACTGTAGTGAAATTCAAGTCTAGCTTTATGAAACGGATTTTATACAGATCTCTGTGATCCTTAATAATGTTTCTGTGTTAGCTAAAGAATTTTGACATTTTCATGTCTTTGCTTTGGCACATAAACTGAAAAAATCGTCACGAAAACTTGCTCACGCGATACCAACAAATAAAATAGACTCACTGTGTTGCGTAGAGAACAATCAACTGTTTCTTATTTTGATGCTTGGGTACATGAACTAACAACCTTACTTTCACACACATGAAAATGTCCCAATGTGTTGCAGACTCGTATGCAAGCATTTATAATTTTTTTCTAATATATACCTACTGCATTTTCCAAGGCTTTCTTCACTAGGACTAGGAAAATAGATACCTACCCTAATACTAACGCTGGTAGTAGCAGATGTGGAATTCATATCAATGTAAAACTTGAACTGTTGGGTTCAATTATTTTTTGTCGTTTAAATAAAACAAA
>CM019183.2:2781864-2818989 GCA_009739505.2 Apolygus lucorum
AACTGTTTGGGAATTTATACTAACTCTGTTACTGGGCATGAATACCTATGCCCGTGTATTATACAAATAAACAAAAAATAAACAAATAGCTTCCTCGTATCCATAACCCGATTGTATAGATGATTCGATGCATATTAGTTAATCTCAAACCATCAATCTCTAAGTACCTTCCATTACCCTCATAGGGGACCATCTACCCGTCAACCCGCACAATCCCTGAAAATGTCATCGAAATCGGAAGAGAAATGTAAAAGTTATGGCTGTAGCAAGGATCTTTCGATTGCGCATGCGCAGCGGCTACTATCAGTCCGGTGGTAATCATTTTCATAGGGGACCATCTACACACCAACCCGCACAATACCTGAAAATGTCATCGAAATCGGAAGAGAAATGTAAAAGTTATGGCTGTAGCGAGGATTTTACTATTGCGCATGCGCAGCGGCTACTATCAGTCCGGTGGTAATAATTTTCATAGGGGACCATCTGCACACCAACCTGCACAATACCTGAAAATGTCATCGAAATCGGATGGGAAATGTAAAAGTTATGACTGTGGCAAGGATTGCATGACAGACACACTGACAGTCAGACATACACGGTACCAAAATTGTTGAGGAAGGTCTGAAACGTAAAACGCGAGTGGAAATTTTAATTTTGGAGAACTTTTTTTTCAACCTTGAAAAGTGAAAACAAAGCTTCCGCTACCTTGGAGACTCGGAAGCAAAAAAATGAAATTAGAATATCATTGCGCTGTACTTATCTGAAAAGATAGAGTAAAATGGAGTCACAATTATTTTTATTGCATTTTTCATTATTGTTTATTCCACTAAGACTGGCCAAGCCGTTTGTCTGACGAATATTCTCACCTGACGCCACTGGATAATTCTATAGGAAATTAGTCATTCGTGATTATAAACAGTCAGTTGTAAATAAGAGCCCATAATTCGCTCCACGCTCTCAAAAGGTCGTTCCTCCTTCACTTGGACGCATCGAGGAAAACACTTTTCATCCTCTTTGAACGACAGTTAATTCCTACCTCCCCTCTCCCTTCCTTACTCTATTATACTTCATGAATACTCCCAACCCCCTTCCTTCCGTTTATTATCAAGAGTCAAAGCCATCCGGCTCCATTATCTCCACCCCTAGCGCGGTGATTAGGGTGCAAAACAGTCTTCAAACTGATTACAGAATTTTCCACTCAAATCTTCCCGAATTCCTTTGGGCTCCATTAGGCGGCTAATACGCGTACAACCTCCTCCTGTCGCCATTCTAACTTGGCAATTACGCGAGGTATGTGACGCACTACGGCAGCTCTGAAACGTCATCCTAACTCTTCACAATGTGAACTTTTTTAAATAATATTTTCATTTTATAGGGATTAGAAATTAACATAATGCACTCATATTTTACATTACAAGTAATATGGTATTAAATCATTAAAAAAATCATGTACAAAAATTAATTTACAATAAACTTCAGTGGAATGATCTTTCCAAATCTACCAACTGGTTAGCTTACCGTTAGCTGGTTTAATGAACCGGTTCTCGTGAGATCATCTGGATTGGAGACCGCTCGAGGCCTCGACAATTTTTTGTTTTGAGCCCTTGGTGAACCCCACTCCAGTGCGGCGCTCCCTCGGCCCATTTTTCGAATACTGTGGTTCACAGTGGCTATCCTGAGGGTGTTATTCACAGTTCCCTCCTAGAAACTACCTCCGTACAGAATCTCACCCTCCTCTCTGTCCCCCAACCCATTCAGGGGTGAGTATGAGTCGCTTTCTTGCACCAAACCGTTTAAGTATCAATTCAATCCGCCGTCTACCCTTTGTTTTTTTTGTTTTTTTTTTTTTTTTTTGATCTTGTATAAAATGACTGACCCCAAGTAATGGCTGCAGTGGCTTTAATTCGGAATATTCCAACAGAAATTGAAACTTTTCCGAATCAAATTCAGACTTTTCCAATTCAACGTGAATGTTTATCACTTCTATATTAAAATTCTTAAACTAGTGTATCCCCTTCCTCTCACTGGTAAACGCAACCCTGGGATATAAAAATATCTAGTATTCGATGGGCAGAGCTGGAGTGAGAAAAAATGTAATGGTAAAAATAGTTTCTTTACCAGTAAGTAGGTACGTATTTCTGAGTTAAATAAAAAATTGTTTTACCAATATGTTTTTCATTTAATATCTTTAGATACACCAGAAGATGGGTTTAATAACACAATAAGACCGATAACTATTCAAAAATATGATAAATATTGATTTATTCGGGAGGAAGTACCGAAAGAGCGCAGCGCTCCGAGGTCTACCACTTGTGGAATGAGAAGAGGTCTACCACTGAAGTGTTAAGCGGATGAGGTAATATGTAGCCGTGAGCAAAATCCTCAGAACCAATTCTAATCTTCCCTTTGGAAGTCAGCTGATGACGTTTACTTTACTTATTTGTCCAAAAACAATCCTCCCCCACCAGGAGTAAGCTCGTGTTGCCGAGAGAAGAGTCCTGTCCTGTAAAGCTGTCTTCAATACTAATTACATAATATTTTGTTATTATTTATTGTTGATGTTATAATTAGTGGTTAATTTATTCATTTTCAAGTTTTATCTGCCAGTATTCTTCATTACACTTTTATTTTTATTGAAAGCAATTTATTGAATTATAATTGATTCGATTGGTTGAATTCATTGTTATTGAAAGGTATGAATGTTCGCACTATTCGAGGGCGATTTAATTGACGGATAGGCTCACGGCGTCAGAGTTGGAACATCTGGGGCAGTGATCAGAGAGCTATTTTATGCAGATAATTTTGTATCCAGCCGGCGATCCATGCAAGCTCCAGCAGAATTATAAATACCCTAGAAGCCTACTGTGACAGATGATGCCTCACCGTGAATTGGACGAAGTTCAAAACGGAGAAATAGGTGATAAGTCGGAGAGGTGGGAATATAAGGGCGAGGTCATTGCCGTCTGACGTAGTTTTTGATAGGTACATTTATCTAGGTGTGATACTGCGCTCACCAGTCTCGTTTTCCAATCATTTGATAGATAAGGATGAACGCGCGAAATACGCCATGAATTATATTACAGGAAAGGTTATTGCGGAGTACCACTTTTTATGTATATACTTTACTCCAATAAAGAATTGCTCAGGTCAAACAACCGTGACAACTACAAACGAAGAGGTCACTCCTCTGAGAATTCCCCAGGCCCCAAGTGGGGGACTTTGTATATAAGGCCCAGGACCTCAAGGATCAGTTCCCAGTAGGTAGTAAGTTGGAAGATCTAGAGCCGAACCTCTGCTGAACAAACCCTCGTTTTATCAAACCCTTCCCAAAACCCTATATATACTTAATTTGGTTAGTTTAGAGCCTCCCAAAAAATGTCCTCTCCTCAACAATATTCAACTTGACGGGCTGTCATAAGCATAGTGTCAGGTACCAAGAAGAACCTATGCCCTCCTTAACTAAAGCGACTCGGGGCAGGAACTCCCTGGTACCGTTAGCTGAATTCCTTCCATCTACCTCAAACGACGAATTCATCAAAAAGTACCAATTCAAACCTACATAACGCAAAATAGGGAAATTTTATAACGTAAGGCTAATTTTAGCTCTTACAGTTATATTAGAGCTAATACAATTAATATATTAGAATATTCTTATGCAGGCAAAACTCCAGATTTTTAATGCAATCATGATGTGATGATACATTTCGGGCTATGGAGAATAACTTTGGTGTTATCAGGAAGACGCTTGCGTTGAGGCAGTGTTGCTCTTGTTACTGAAGAAACTTTCCTACTTGTCCGTCTGTGCTCCCAATTACTTGGTCTACCTCGAAGTGAATCTAAGTACGAATCAGTTCACCCTCAGCCGGCATCACAAACAAATTGAACCCTTCCAAAGTGGCAGGCATGCCAGATTCGCGCCTTTAAAAACGAATGGCATTGAAGATCGGCCGTGCAGAAATATTTTGGGCGGATAGTTATGGGACTTTAACGACAAGGTATAGCCTTCTCGACCCTATGGATACATTTGATATTTCCCAACTGAAATTGAAAGGAAAAATCATTGAAAGTTATCGGAAAGAGCAATTTGCGGGCTTCGTACGAGGAGCTAACGACTCGGAAAAATATATGCGCTACATCGAAATCGATCCACAGATTAAATGTGCCAGCTTCATGCGTCAAGAGGTGGGTTCGTTTGAGGGCCGATGGCTCTTTAAGCTGTGATGTAAGCTGTTGAACGTCATAGCAAGGCCGTTCATTTTCAGCCCTCGAGAACAATGCCCTCAATGCAGCCTCCAGGAGCGTGAAGATGCGTTTCACTTTCAATGAACTTATCCATGCAATTTTGAGCGAGTTTAACCCTAATTGGACCATGATAACACTAGTGTCACCGAAAACATCCCAGGAACTCTACAGCTGTCCCAAGGTGACACTGGAGTAACCGAAATTAAATTGCTATTTTACATTTGTCGGACAACAGAATTTTTTGTGGGCTATTGGAACTTTGAAAATAGAGTTATGGCAAAAATTTCCAAGAAATCGAAGGAAATATTGTCAACATTTTTTTCATAACATAATTTTTTGACCTACTATCTTAAAAACATAATATGTTTTTAAGATAGTACTAACAATACTAACAATATTATTGTTTAGTAATGCATGCATTCCAGGGGACGTCCAAAAAATGGGACAAAAATGGTCCAAAAATTCAGCTCGGTCCAAGATATTTTCGGTGACACTGTGACTCCATGGTCCAATTAAGGTGAAATATCAAGCTTTCGGCCATTCCATCATCTCCCACTTTGTTGCTGAATGGAGGTATAAGGATAACTGTGCTTAGTTAATTTATACAAACCAGCATGGAATTATAAAAGTTTCTCTGTGGAACAGGTTAGGTTGAACCTACTAAATGATAAGTCGTTGCTTCCGAGTCTACCAAGGTAGCGGAAGCTCTGTTTTCACTTTTCAAGTTTGGAAATAAAAGTTCTCCAAAATCTCAATTTCCACTCGCGTTTTACGTTTCAGACCTTCCTGAACAAATTTGGTTCCGTGTGTCTGTCATGCCACAGCCATAACTTCCACATTCTTCATTCAATTTCGATGACATTTTCAGGGATTATGCGAATTAGGCTGTAACTGGTCCCCTATGAAAATCACTGCATCCAGACTGATAGTAGCCACTGCGCATGTGCAAACGTGTATTTTCTTGTTACAGCCATAATTTTTACATTTTCCATCTAATTTCGATGAAATTTCCAGGAATTGTGCGAGTTGGCGTGTACATGGTCCCCTATGAAAATCGTTCCCCCCAAATTGAATGTATTTTGAGCGCATGGATAAACGTTAAATCCTTGTAATAACCATAACTTCTACATTTTCCTACAATGTAGGGTCCTCTAGGAGAACAGTGGAAGGTACTTAGATATTGATGTTATGAGATTAACTACTATGCATAGGATCTTCTATATAATCGGGTTATGGATACGAGGCAACTTTGTGCCACACCCACTTGGGAGACTTTTTAATTATTGATTTCCTTTTTTCTTTCTATATTTTCTGAAACCCGATTTCCCGGCAGTCGGTTAAGTTATGCCTTGAAGTTTATTGTAAGTTTTATTTTGATGATTGTATTGAGCATGAGAGTAGTTAAAAATGAACAATTTTCTCCTTCTCGTGTTATTACATGAAATCTCTGGAAGTCGAACGTCAAAAACGAAAATCCAAACGAATATGTGATTCAAATACGTATTTAATTCATTTCTTATAGGGCTCATTCAATGTAGATGAAAGGTTTGTGTAGATGAGATTTGGTCACTCTTGAAATAATTATTGTATTTACACTTAAATGATCTTCACATCTTAACGGTACAAATCTAACTTGGATATTATTCACATCGTATTCATAGAGCACACTTCTCTGCAGAAGAGTCACACTATCACATCCGAGCCACACTATCACACGTTCTACTTTTAGGTAATTTTCAGAACAAAATCTCGATCCAGTTGTTCATACGTTCTATCAGTAATGAAACTGAAGAATTCCGCCCTCTCACTTGTGAGAATTTTATCTTCGAATGGATTGAAGTTTACGATAAAACAGCAGTGTCATTGATATACCAACTCTCCGTAATAATTGGTATCGTAAGGGCCAATTTTAGCGAAACTATTATGAGGAAACTCGCCCTATTACTTTTGCACGGGCAATCTCTTACGTAACAGAAACACTCTCTTCACAGGAGTCCAGATTCTCGTTATGTAAAGTCGATCAAAGGAGCAGCCAAAACGCACTTGACCGCTAATAATGATATGACGTAACAATCTGGAAGTTACCTACTAAAGTAGAGACTAGAAAACGTTGTTTTTCACCTACTAGACAAGATAAATGAGGCCGAGTGAAAAAAAATGAAAGGCGAAAGTTCATAATTATGAATGCCACCAACCACATCTTCATAGCTCAATCCGTTGACGAGAAATGGCTTTTCAAAGCTTTTAATAAGAAAACCATGTTTTCCCCTATAAAAACTATTTAAAAACAGTCTATCAATCACATTATGTTTGAAATCAGCATTAAATTTTGATGTAAGACTACTCCTTGTTGAAAAGTATAAAGTAAGAAGTACAACAGCAGTCAGATAATGACAATTTAAAAAACGTAAAGTTTCAGAAAATCTTTAAATTTAACAGTTTTTGAATGATTTGACAACCTGCAGAACTTCTTTAGGATCAGTAGTAAAATTTGATCAGCTTTCCAATTATACACCCAACTTTGCGATTACATTCTTATTTGATGGAGATGTTGTCTAGTGTGAAACAAGTCTAATCATGCAGTATAAGGTAATGAGCGAATTTTCAAAGGAATCTTTAGAGCTAAGGTTAAGAAAATCAAGGAGAAGAAAAAAAGATAAAGAAGGAGAGACCTCGACACACCTAACTCATAGAGTAGGTAACCCACGTATATTTTTGTTTTTTTCCGATTCTCAGTATACCATACCAACATACTGTATGCAGAGTGTATTTGAAGATGTAAGGAGTCCGTATTCACGTTCTATCCGTCTCCATAAAATCATCCAGTAACCACTCGATACTACTCGGTACTACAACACATTTACGCAGGTTTTCATTATTTATATAAATTGTGCATATATAGGACTACCTATTGCGGAATATTTCATGTAAATTTCTAATATTGCAGGTACTTTCCCAACCACTATCTTATCATGATCCACACTCTTAGCTATCAATCAAGATATACAGGGTGTAAGCCTAACTGGTCTGCCATACTGTACGAGTCAATTCTACAACTAATATTCAACAAAAAAAATGTTCTAGCATTTTTTTAAAGGCTTAATTTTCGAGTTATTTTAATTTTAAACTTTTTTTCGTGATTTTGACCTTACGTTATTAAGGCGGTCATAACTCCTTTAATTAGCTATGATAATTACAATTTGAGGATATCGTTGGAAAGGGCAATAAATTTCCTATCGGATAGACCTCTTACCTTTTTTTGAGTCAAGGTGTAAAACATGAAAAAGCTCTCTGAAAAAAAATTTCAACCTCGGATTTTTTCAATCGCAAATTGAACTACGAGAACCAATATTTTTTGAAGATGCGAGAAAACATAATGCCCCAAAATCTCAGCTTTCCAATGGTATAATTAAAAAATATTTTGCTTGAAAGAGGAAAAACGTGTAGTTTTTCAACGAAATCAGCTCTCCGGCCTCCTGTTTCCGGAGGCTTCGCGGTCTACTGCGGCGGCTTCCCACTTCCACTGTCCGACCACTCAGATCGTCTAGGCGCTAATTTCGTTGAAAAAATACACGTTTTTCCTCATTCAAACACGAATCCCCCCCCCCCTAAATTTCGATGTAAAATATTTCTTAATTATACCATTAGAAAGCTGAGATTTTCGCGCAATTTTTACTGTTTTTGCATCTTGAAAAAATATTGGTTCTCGTAGTTCAATTCGCAATTGAAAAAATTCGAGGTTTCCCAAATTACGTAAAATTCTCTTATCAGAGGGCTTTTTCGTGTCTTAAACCTCGACTCAACAAAAAGGTAAGGAATTTATCTAATAGGAAATTTAATTTTCTTTCCAACGGTATCCTCTAATTGTGATTATCACAGCAAATTGAAGGAGTTATGATCAATTCAATCACGTAAGGTCAAAATCACGAAAAAAGTTTGCGAATTAGTTGGAGAATCGACTCGTGCAGTATGGCAGACCAGTTAGGCTTACACCCTGAATAGTTCACAATAATGAATTTGTATTTGCTGAATTCTAGTTACAATAATTCATGTCAAATGAGAAACAGGAAGGATACTAATAATATTATTCCTAATATTTTAATAAAAATAAATGTAATAATAAGGTGTAATAATTTGACGGTAAGTCAGATTTCCTAACTTCCTAACCTAACCTCTAGGGATGTATGATACCCCAAAATGAATCGATACATAACGTATCGGGCCGATACTTCGAAAAACTATCAATACATCCTAGTATCGATACTTTTTACAAACTCAAAATTAGAAAAGCCAATTTTTTCACTTTATTTAAAAAATACTTGAACAATAATTCGCACTTAAATCCCTAACTGATATTTTTGACTTTGACATTGCAAAACACAATGCGAAACGCGAACGCACTAAAGTGGAATGAGTATCAGTATTTTATATATTTATTTCTAAGGAGAAACTGGAAGGGGAAGGCGCGAAAAAAACAACAAAGTATAAAATCTGAGGCCCATTATAGGGGCCATTATGGCCCATTTATTTGTCCTGGCATGGCCTGACGTAAGTGCACAAGTGCACAGTTGAGTTGTTTCACGCTTCCTGTTCTACAAGACAGTATCAGTTGAAAGAGTGATCATCTCCAGTTTTATGTCAAGGTTGTTGCTCCATAGTTGACAAATACTGAGAATTCAGGTATGGTAGCGAGCAGGCTTTGTAGTCTTCCGTTGAACTTAGAAGTAAGAAATGATCTTTAAAAATAAAAGTATCGGTGTCGATACTGTGAATAGAAAAACAAGTATCCCGATACATTGAAGATCAAAAAGTATCGATATTTTGAAGTATCAAAATTCAACCCGTCTCGTTTGCACCAACAAGTTCTCGACGAACATGAGTTGACCTTTGAGTTAGAAACAAAACGTCTCGTTTTGTTTATTAGGATCATTCTATAATAACAACTACCGACATGCGTAGTGTATGTATCACATTTTATCAAGCTGAGCACGAGAAGGTAGCAGATTTATTTCATGTTTTAAACAAAAGAAAACACCAGTGTCTCGACATGAACTGTTAAATGTCCCTCAGCGATCTTCATTTCGAAGGTAATTGATATTTATCTGCGAGTACAAAATCGAGTTAGCGGTCGACCTCGAGAGGGTGTCGCGAAAAATTACCCGTTCTCTTCAAACTCCCACACTCGTAAAAAGAAAAATTCTGGTTGCTCCGCTCGGTTCAATATTATTCAGGACCCTAGAAATAATCATGGGAATTTATGTTATAAATAGAGAACATGGTGAGCAGAGATTTTCCATTTCCTCGTTATTTACCCTATAACAATGGGAGAGGGTGAAGGTAATGATAACGAAGCCACAACTAGACCTAGACCAACGACCATAAATATCTCGTGTTGGTGGAATTGGGGCACCGATTGGTTGACCCTCGAAGCTTGGAGTTTCTTATTCATATTTGCTTTCATGACGAGTCGCTTTGCTCCCACAGCGAAGTGAATGGTCAATTGGAACAGTTCATACATGTGGTTTAGATCAATCTTGACTTCGGTAGTCGCTCAACACGCAGAATTCCGCTGGTGCTGTGAATGAGTGACCATCTGGACCAGGGAACGATGCAAATATTTTAATCAGATCGTTCTAAACCAGCCATCCTATTTTCTTCCGAAAGCCATAAGGTCAAAACCACTGCAAGATGTGAATTTTGGTTTATTATTTTCAATAATCAACCTTTGCAATCGACAAGAAACAAAAAAATGTCCCCCCCCCCCCCGCCAAAAAATTTTTTTTGTTGGTTTACGTCTCAAGGTACGTAGAATCCGAAAATACAAATTTGGCCTTCCGCCGTAGACCATACTTTCCTTAGTTCCCATGGACCGATTTTGATGAAATTCGGCTTATAGGCTCTAATTGGGGTCTAGCTGTGCCTCAAAGCTTTTGGTTGATGTCGGTCACTTCTAAGGGTTGAAATTTTGAAAACGCCCTAGCTCAAAAAATTTCGATATAAAGGTATTGCTTTTCCATCAATTTGAGATAGTAGGTATAGAATTTTTAGAAGTTTTAGAGACCGCGGGATGCTTTGTAGGACAACCCGTTCGCTCCCTATGAGAACTTAAGGGTTCGACTTACGATAAATCAGAAACACGAGTGTGAATCACGAAACAGGTCTAATCTTCGTTCAAATTTTAGCTGACCAAAATGCGATCGCTGTAGGTACGTGGTAGGTAGACCTACCTACCTACCATAGATACTACCTGTAGTATCTATGGTTGGTAAATCTGGTGACAATGGCAAAGCCGAGTTCTTTGCAGACGAGTGATCTATATAGAAAAATAATAAACCTTTGTGTAATAATTTGCAACGTTTTTGCTTCCGAGTCTACCAAGGAAGAGGAAGCTCTGTTTTCACTTTTCAAGTTTGAAGGAAATAATGTTCTCAGTAATCAAAATTTCCACTCGCGTTTTACGTTTCAGACCTTCCTGAACAAATTTTTGTTTCGCGTCTGTCTGTCTGTGTGTGCGTCTGTATGTCATGAAATCCTTCCCACAGCCATAACTTCTACAATTCTCGTTCGATTTCGATGAAATTTTCAAGGATAGTGCGGGTAGATGTGTACATGGGCAAAATCATCATGAAAATCATCTCCTCTGGAATGATAGTAGCCGCTGCTCATGCGCAAACGCGTATTTCCTTGTTGCAGCCATAACTTCTACATTTCCCATCTGATTGCGATGAATGTTCAGGAACTATGTGAGTTGGGGTGGAGATGATCCCCTATGAAACTCATGGCACCCAAATTGAAAAAGTTTTGTGGGCATGCGCAAACGTGAATTGGCGTGTAGATGGCTCCTATTGTAACGTGAATATTTAAATTTGCTGTTCCGCGGTTCTCGGTGCCGTCTCCTTCCTGTCGTCTGTCTTGTGCTGCCACCTGCAGGCCTCGTCACCAATCAGAGAAACCACGTGCACGAGGAGTCTTTGTCTTGATCAGTTCTCCATCGCCACTGTGAGACCGCTCTACACGCTGCCCGTTCGCAGAAGTTTTAATTTCCTACAGGAAATTTTCAATTAAAGTATTCAAATTTTTCTACCTTTCCGACGTCCAGACACCACTCGACGATCTGTGCGAAGAAAATCCCGTCTGTATCGAATATTTCGGCGTTTGGTAAGCATTTTTACCTGTTGGAGTGTACCAGCTTACCTACCTTTTGAAATGAGGACGTCCGCTCATCATATTTCCCTTGTATTCTGTTGATAGTTCTCCGAACATCATCATCACTGTCTTTTCGTCTGGAAAATCTGCTATTGAAGACCTCGTCCAATTCAGCGTCGAGCTACTTCTGAATATCGTACCGGTAGGTTGTTGCAAATTTTCTTGTATTCAACCCCTTCAAGAATCACCAAGCAAGATAATAAGGAATTTCTCCCGTTCTCTTGATCAGTTTTAGGTACGAGCGAAGAATTTTACGTCTCGACCAAGACTTACCTGCCATCGAGGAGTGTCTTGCTGTGCAGACTCTACCGTACCGTCATTCAGAGCATCCCGTCCTTCCCGTTCCGATCCATTCAAAGTACCAAAAGGTCTAGGGCTATATCTTTTCGTTTTTTTCTTATTCGACGGCCGATCGAAATTTGTAAGTAGTACCTTTAATAATTTCCGTATCGTCAAGCCCGAACAAATAGTCCTTAAGTACCTACCTACCGTTTGTCGTATCGTGATTATACCTGTGACAGTCCCCCCTGAAATTTCGTTCTCGTACCGACCAATTTTCATCTAACTTTTGTTCTTTGAATAAAGTTTTTTTTGTAAATTTGTTTGTTTCATTTTATCTACCCGCTAGCCAGGGTCTTGTCTTTTTTTTCTTTTTGTTTGGGTTCATCCCCACTTAAATTAAATTTTTGTCCCTTTTATGTCACAGATATATTCATGGCGCCCAACGTAAATAATTCAATTTTAAACGTATAATAATTCACTTTTAACGTTTAAGTAATTCACTATCTTCATAACAAATAGGTACGTGAATTTTGTAGGTTTATTTCTCTGATTCGTTTGAATTTTTGCTATTCTTTGGTACCCACCTATTGGTGTGCGACAAATCGAATTCAATAACATAGCATAGGGAGTACAACCTATGTTGAGAAAAATTTGTGCGCTAGCCAGGGTCTTGTCTTTTTTTTCTTTTGTTTGGGTTCATCCCCACTTAAATTAAATGTTTGTCCCTTTTATGTCACACTATGAGGGTAGTGCAAGGTACTTGGAGATTGATAATATGATCCTATTATTGTATACTAGCTGAAAAGCCTACAAAAAGTAGGCAAAAACAATTCCTCTGACTCTCTCCTCCACCCACTCACTCCGACTCCTCCCGCCCCCAACTCCTCCCGCCCCCAACTCCTCCCGCCCCCAACCCCTCCAGCCTCCAACTCTCCCCACTCCCACGACCCCTTCAACCCCTCCGTGCATACGTACGTACGTACGGTTGGCGTTTTATATTATTAGATACCTATCATAATAATATTATGATCATATTAGGATCATAATATTGTATAATATACAATGATATACAATATATACAATAATATAATATACAATTGTATATATAATATACAATAATATATTATATTATATACAATCGGGTTATGGATACGATGAAGCTATGTGCTACACCCACTTGGCAGACTTTTTTCTTACCAATTGGTGGTTTCTCCAGACTTTTCAACACTAAGTACCTGTACAATAGTTCAATAAGTGCGTCAGAATCAGAAAAAGCGTTCTGAGGAAATCTGCTTAGAAGTGTTGAAACACATTGCAACACCCATAAATGATTTTTTCTCAAATTGTTTCATTTAAGCAATTTTACTACTACAAATACACAAAGCCAAAAAACTGTTTATAGGCTGGTGGAACGAATAATATCCTCTGACGGTTCCCCCCATAAAGGGCTAATAAAGTCGAAATTGAAGGGGAAACAGAACAAGAACTCGAAGTGTGCATGGAATAAGATGCAACCACCAAGGTAGGCGAGGGTGTGAATTGTTCGGATTTCTGAATGATCAAAGATGACACTCCATAATCTTCACAACCTGAGCTCTTCTCTTCCTGTAGACCAGAGGAATCATTAATATTTTAGTCGTCGTGTAGGTTAACCCGTCTTCCAACTGGGGGCCCCTCTTCTCCCACAAACTTCCAACTTAATTTGTGTTCTTAAACAACAGTAAAGAGAGAGTGGGGAGGGAGGATTTCATGAATACAAATTTCCTTTCGATGAAAACTTATAGTGGAGAGAGTGCATCTGCCGTGATGTTCCAGTGAAGAAATTTCAAGTCTCGCTTTGACGTGTCGCTAAAACCTTCCGTGGAGAATACATTAACATCATCCTTCACACATTATGAAGAATCGGAGAGTTTACAATTCCTATTACCAAGTTTGATCATATAACTCCAAGCGGGTTCTCGAACACTCATTTGACATTTCTTGTGGGCTAATTCAAAAAACTGGACCAAAACCGAAGGGTGCTCGAATTAGAACAGTTTTTACGTGGGGGTTAAACTAAAGAGATCGATTGGGAATAGTCCCCTTGAATCTACTTTTTCTCAGTCCCTATAACCGTTCGTTCTTGCTTATGGTTTACTAAGTGCTAGAAAGTAGGCCCTGACAGCCTTTGAGGCGAGGGGTTGTTTTCCCTTGTTCAAGGACTCGGGGACGAGTTTGGAGCCCACTAGGGCCGGCATAACTCGGATCGGAAGATCGACAGTAGATTAGCAAAGAGTCACTAAAACCATTTTCCCTGAAATAGTGACAATGGCAAAGCTGTGATCTTTGCAGATGAGTGGTCTATACAGGAAAATAATAAACCTTTGAGAAATAATTTGCAGCGATTTTGACCCTGCGTCATTAGAATGTTATTAACTCCTTCAATTTAGTAGATAAACTCAAATTTGACGGGAGGATTCGGTGTTGGATGGAGAGTGAGAGGAGCGGCGGCTCAGGAGACCCCCAAATCCTACCGTCAAACCGTCGATTTCGTTGAAAAAAAAATCACGTTTTTTTCCTATTCAAGCGCGGTTTTCTCTACTAATAAAAATATTGAAAACAATTCTGACTATTCCAACGGTATGGTCGGTTTTTGGATCAACTTTTGAGATTACAGGCGAGCATTTACTCACTGGGAAGCAGGGACTTATGAGCGGTTGAAAAAAGTTGAGATTTTCCAGATTTGATCATTTTTCCTCTTTAAGTTCATTTTTCAACCGTTTCGCATATTTAAAAAACTTGAATTTTCCATCAGGAAGATAGGAAATTTAACGTTCTTTCCGATTGTATCGTTAAATTTGAGTTTATCTAGTAAATTGAAGGAGTTAATAACATTTTAATGAAACAGGGCCAAAAACACGAAAAAAATCTTAAGAGTGAAAAAAGTTGGATTTTAACCCTTAATGTCCTGAGGTATCTTTTTAGGACGTCCCACAGTAAGACTTGGGCGTCCTTATGCGATCGATCTGGGGTGAAGGAGGACAACACTCAACAGGAAAAAAAATAACCACACAGTAATCCGTTTTAGACCATTCTGAATCCAAATCCGCGAAAAAAACCATAGGTGTATGTCTGTGTGTGTGTATGTGTGTGTGTGTGTGTGTAACAAAATCTTGTGTACTCTGCACAGGCCTTAGTTCTCAACCGATATTCCTGGTTCTTTTTTTGTTCGTCGCGGAAAACTATCTAGTTGTGCACTACGTCGCCGGAATTTCGAATTTTGCCTTTTAAGGGGGGAAAGGGGGGGTTAATGCTCGAAAAACGTGCGTTTTTGGGCATAATCTTGTGTACTCTGCCCAGGCCTTAGTTCTCAAACGATTTTCGTGGTTCTTTTTTCTTTTGACGCGAAATACTATCTAGTTGTGCACTACGGCGCCGGAATTTTGGATTTTGCTTTTTAAGAGGGGGAAAGGGGGGGTTAATGCTTAAAAAACGTGCGTTTGCGTGCATAATCTTGTAAACTCTGCCCAGGCCTCAATTTCCAACTGATTTGCGTGTTTCTTTTTTTGTTTGACTCAAATAACTTCCGAGTTGTACATGATTTTACCAGAGTACCAAAATTCGCAAAGGGAGGGGGTGAGTGGGGGGATAATATTCACAAAATATCCGATTTTTCAATATTTTGGTTCCTTTACTGCTTACTAATTGTACCCAAGCTTTGAAATTGAGGAAAAATTCTCATTATACCTCCGAATTTTCATTAATTATTCTCTGTACCACCATGGTGCCAGGATATGGTGCCATGATGCCATAAACCGCTTATTTCGTGTTTTTTTTTTTTTTTTTGTGTTTCACCTTGAATACGGATGAGAACTTCGACAGACTGCCTACCAAAACTAACAGATGAAAGTTCAATGTTACGACGTATTTCCGCTTTGGTGCCAGACTGGCACCATTGTTGGCGTTGGGGAAGTGGTTGGAGGGGGGGGGGGTGAACTCGAATTCGCATGTTGGGTATCGTAGATCATGGATTTTAAAATGCTCTTCAGATTCGAGGCTCCCATGCCGCTAGAAATGTTAAGGTGGATAATGGTGGGGGGGGGGGTCAGTATTTGTTGCCTAAAGTAATAAATAAATTACATCGAGTGAAACAGTTTTATCACTTAACAACTGGTTAAACTGATCTAATGCTTATCCAATGGGACGTCCCCTGGAATGCATGCATTACTAAACAATATGTTTTGGATGTACGACTTTCAAGCTTTCTGCAGCACTATTCATCCACTTTTAAGACGATTTGTTTAGCCTACCTACTACTTATCAATTGTTTGAACTATCCTTAATATCTGCTTTGAACTATCGATTGTTTGAGAAAACGCAGGAAAATCATCAACCGCTGGGATATTATTGTGACATCAAATAGGTATAAATAATAAGTCTTGTTCATTTTATCAATAATTCATTGATTTCAAGTTATTTCCCCGATCCTAAAGAATTTTTTTTGGCAAATACCGACAGCCTACCCCTTTTGAAGTATACTCCTGAGGTATCCAAAAAGATAACACGCAGTTTTCATCGAATTAAGAAAAATCATGTACCACTCGATCATAATCAGACTCCACGCCTCTTAAGCAGTCAAAATACAACAAAATTTGGGGAAAATTATGAAAAAAACAAACAACGAATGTTTTGAACAAGTGGGAAATTAAGGGTTAAGGGGGTTGAAAGTCAAGAGACAATAAAAGTCACAAATTAGTTGTACAATCAATCCCTAGGCTATGGCAGGAACATTGGTGTAACATCCTGTATTCATAATTATGATTATAATTATTATGGATCGAATGCGTTCGTTTTCCGTGGATTAAAACCTCGCTCTTTCTACCGATTTTCTTTTGTTATTGTAAATAGAAAACAGGTTTCAGATATTTCTACTTGTTATTATTAACCATGCAAACCTTTCTTCAAAAATTTCTGTTATCTTTCAAGAAACATCAGGAGAGTTCCTGAATGAAATTGTGAATCATCTCAAGATTCAAGTCGCCATTCAATTCACCGAGTATCCGCTCGCCTCAGCACCCTGATTGAAACACCACCGCAACTTCCTTCAGGGCTGACGAACCGAGGAGGAAATTTCTTTTCCGTCAATATTTCACGACGATCGTCTCTGCTTTCGGATTCCCCTCCAGCTGACCTCCACCAGGCCCTTTTTCGGCCCAACAACTCGGCCCCCTTTTCGATGAAGAAGTTTCGTATTTCAACCGAGTTTCGTCCGTCTCCTCCTCGTCATTGGACCGAGAGAGATTGGAACCGAGGGTCACTCGGTTAATTACCTTGAGCAATTTGGAAGGTAAACACCGTGAAATAGCTCTGACAAACACTTTTCTTCCGCTCACCCTCTCGTCAAGAGTTTTCTTTCGAGTTTTCTTCCTTTTTTTGGCATTTTCACTTTCGGTCAGACCGCGGTCCTGGTGAAGAGTGGAAGGTCGGTGAGGCTTTCATGAAAGCCCCCTTGAAATGAGCTTTCGACTGCTTGATCACGATAAAAATTACGAAAAGAATGAAAAATTACGGAAACGTCAAACTGCTGAGGAATACACCGAGAAGGGGATCACGCCGCAAATTACACAACGGTTTTTTTTTAATTTTCTATATATTTTTCTATATAAAGTTTTTCTTCATCATTTTGTGAACAGAGATGCTCCTATCTTCATTCCCTTTTATCGAAGGAAAATAGAACTGTCTCTCTAGTGAAATATCTATTCATTAACTGGAGAAACATTTTCTTTCAGATTATTGATTGACAACTTATAATTTACTTATTATGAAACTGAGTTTTGAGCTATTGACTTTTGAACTGTAAATAATCTTTGAATATGGGATGTATATGATTTCTATTCATATAGAAATCTTTGAGACGTACTTACCTCAAAAGTTTCCAACACTCTAGAGATAACAATATTACAGTTTTTCTACTTGAAGATTTTATCTCAAGTATGTTTGACTTCTAATGTTCCAAGACACCTACCTGTTATGACTCCATCTTTGTGTTACTTTGACTAAATTTTATGTGTATTTAATGGCTTTGAAGTCACCTAAAATTTACTATGGCTTTGGAAAACTGTAAGAGGAAAATTGATTTATCACAAGCGGCTTTCCTCATGGTGTCGACCGGCTCGAAACCGTTAGGGGTAGATCACGCCAGCACGTAACCGATACAATGAGATGTGGTTGGGGTAATTAGAGTTATCTCCCCGCTCGAAATATACCTATGTGATAATTTCAAGGTAGTAAGGGTTTTTTTCACCCTGAAGTAATACTGTACAAGTGGTTCCGGGGTGAGTCCTAAGCAGAGGGAGTGGGGTTTTAGTTGGTAGGACCAACGCTGGAGAGTCCAACACTGTTGGGGTGAACTTCCCCTTCGCTCTTAACCCTTAATTTCCCACTTGTTCAAAAAATTGTATTTTAGGATGTTTTTCAAGATTTTGGTGTATTTTGGCCAACCAATGACATAGAATTGCTAGTTTCATCGGGATTTATGTGAAATTTCTTAATTTGATGAAAACTGAAGAATATTTCCTGGAGAGGGGGGGGGGGGTTGGCTATCGTTATTTTAAAAATATATACTTAGATACATTCTATCCAAATATGACTGGACGGAACCAGCAGCTTTTTGTTCTGAAACAAATAAATGAAAACTAAAATGACAAATAAACTAAAATTGTTAGCCCAATAAGACCCCCCCCCCCCTTCAGTAGTATCTTCAGATCAGACCTACCTCTACCATGAACTGGGGACAGTGAAGATCAGTGATGAATTAGTTCGGATATATAACAACTATTCTGACAGATTTAATTTTGAATCTTACAGAGAAACAACCCGAGATGTTGATGAAAGTTGTGGCTGGAAGCATCCAAGAATAGCGGAAAATTTCGATTTTTCAATGGTGTCTTCTTGGATATCTTAAGAGTCAGAGGGTCGGATGGTGTATTGTATAAACAATAGTTGAAGTATCAAGGTAGCCACGAGAATATCGGTTTTGTCTTAAAAATGGTTGAAAAGTGTTGTAGAATGTTTAAAAAATCGGACTTCCGAAAAGATACTTCAGGACGTTAAGGGTTAAAGAGTTTCCCAACTCCCGTAGGAAAAAAAGTTTTTTTTAAAAGACTGTATTGTGTTCCTGTTTCGAGAGGGCTTTGTATTGTTGGGATTCTGGGAATCAATATTACTTTGTACGATATTTGAATAAAAGTTCAGTTTGAGTTCGAGTGGGGTTTTGGTTATTCGTAGAGTCATTACAATAGTGTCAGAAGTAGAATGTGGAAACAGTACGAGGACGAATGTAATTTTGGTAGTCGAAGACCGAGGATAACAAGGCAGGACGGGAAATTTCAGGCTATTCGAGAATACTCGAGATTCTCACCAAATATTTGGCAACTCAACGAGAAACTACGTTGCCCACAGTGAGATATATTGTTCTTCCATCTTGCATCGTGACCACTGAACGAAGCTGCGGAAAGGGAAAGAGCGGATTACTTATGCCAGGGAGGCAAAGAAAACTTGTAGAACTAGGGAGTGCTTTTTTTTTTTTTTTTTTTTTTGAAGAAGGATCAGAGGTGGTTAGAGAGAGGAAATTGGATGAAATAAAGTTGTCGAAGCAATTTGCATTGGATAATTCTGAAACTAAACCAGGACTCATCTCTCAACTCTGGGAACTCAAACAAGGGACTCGTCGAGTGCACAGGGGATGCTTCGATGAGAATACGATAAAATATCTGTGCTTGTTGGGGGAAGGGGGTTAAGTCCAAAATCGTTGTTTTGAGATATTTGCAATTTAAAGTTTGGAATTCTCTCATAAATCCTACGTACTATAAAATTAATTTTTTAGGTGCTATTTATGTTCGCTATCTATGACTATAACTACCAACATTATTACTACCAACATATTATGATGATGAAAACAAGTAGTTTTTGAGAAGGAAAGGTATTCAGGATCCCTGACCTTTAGCACTGAGTTCTATAAATCTGAGAAACATAAACAACGAAAAAGGTGGAGGTAGTGTTGACATTCTGGGAAATGAAATCACTTGGTTAAAGTTAATACGATATCTGAAAAGCTTCAGTTTGAGTTCGGATTCCAATGAGTGTAGTTTTGATAATTCATAAATTCATTACAATTATACTTTTGTTCGACTGTGCTAGGCAAAGAGTTGGACGAGACGAAGTGAGGTTGTCTCCAACCGTCCCTCCAGGGATATGCGTGGCTCACGAGGAAGGTGGTTTATTGTAACTATGTAAGTCACGACATTATCTGTATTAACCTATTTCCGACCAATGATGCGTTTTCGCATCAAATTTTTTTTCAATACTAAAAATAGTGGAAAACTTTCGTAAAAGAATTTTTTCACTTTCATTCTGTCCCTAAAGGAGGCCTTTTGGCCGAAAGCATGATTAGGGTGGCTAAACTTCTATTTGGGCGATTGAGCGTTCTGGGCCACGAGTCGAAACGGATTTTGGTCCATAAAATAGATTTTTACATTTTACCAACAACAATGAATTGGATAAATCACATCGATTTGGATGACTGAGGCCTCTTAAATCCCATTAAAATGTAAAATTCTTAAAATTTATTGTTTAATTATTTTATTACTTATCGGTGAGAAAATTATGCCTTATTTCGGACGCCATCCTGTAAAACAGTTCATCCTCCTCCTCTCTCACTTCTCTATTATTTTTGGCTTGAAATGGGTTAATAAGTTCAAAATTAAATCAAGAAAGTGCTTTTCCTTCAAGTTATGCTCCAACTATCAGTCTCGTGAGCTTTTCCTTGCAGTGGTGGTTAATCCAATTGAAACTACTCCAATTAAAACTTCTTGAAACTATCAGCAAAAGTGTTCAACTCCTGAACATGAAAAACGAATTCGACTGATTCGCAGGTTTTCTCAACTCTTTACATATTGGGATGGAGTCGAGCTCGACTCAGTTGGCGAAGGACCATCCTCGAAATTAGTTTCCCTCGGTTGGTCTGAGGAGGATCCTCGAGCCAAAAGAAAGTTCAAACGTGACGCGGCTAATGAAAATCTAACAATAGACAGTCATAAGAAACGATTGTAGAGGGAGGATAACCTTATACCGCCACATAACCCTATGAAGGAGGAAATACACACCTCTACGTACATTCAGATCGGCAAAAGAAGTTCCATTCACCAAATATGTAATAACGAGCGAAATTTCATCAGATTTTTGCCTACATGACAACTTTTTATTTTCGGTAAGGCATTTTATGATTGTATCATTGTGGAATTGTAAAAAGGATCTTACAGTTCAAACACGAAATACGAAAAATCGCGACCATTCTCTAGTAAAGTTGCAGGGCACCTACTTTTAGGAGAAAAAATTTGTTTAGTTTTGTCATGCACTCTAGTGGACGTCCCACTAGATAAAGAGTAGATCTCCTAATTTCAACCAGGAAATAATTCTCATTCCTCCCTCTTCTCTAATTTTAAAATTCCGTCGATAGATTTCGCACAGGTAGATAGATTTGGCTTCGAAAAAAAATAACTATGCAAATCGGTAGGATAATAAGGTCTGTGCGTGTACACAAGATTGTGTCGCACACAGGTTAATCCCATAATAATTTTAATCGTATCCCCGCATTAATCGCGTAAGGACGCCCAAGTCTGTGGGACGTATTACTGCCAGTTGCCGACTCTTGCAGGTTTGACTCTGTAAGCAACAAAAGTACTTACTTCCAAATTTAAAAAGCTCAGAAATGCAAAATGCGAGTGGACATTTTGATCGTGGAGGACCCAGATTTTGGTTTATTGTTTTCAATAATGAACCTTTGGAATCGACCAAGAAACATTTTTTTTTAACACCCCCTCAAAATTTGATGGTTTACGTTTCAAGGTACGTAGAATCCAAAATCAAATAAAAATTTGGCCGTCCGTTTGACCGATTTTGATCGATTTTGATGAAATTTGGTATGTAGGCTCCATTTGGGGTCTACTGCCCCGAAGATTTTGGTTGATGTAAGTCACTTCTAAGGGTTCAAAAATGAATTTTGAAATTTTGAAAACGCCCTAACTCAAAAAATTTTGATATAAAGGTATTGTTTTTCCTTCAATTTAAGATTCTATAGAATTTTTAGAATTTTTTGAGACCGCGGGGAGCTTTGTAGGACAAACCGTTCGCTCCCCACGAGAATTTAAGGGTTGGACATACGGTAAATCAGCAACACGAGTGTGAATCGCAAAAGAGGCCTAATCTCCTTTCAAATTTTAGCTGACCGAAATGCGATCGATGTTTTTCTTTATGTTGGATGGTTGGTGGCTTTTGAGACGATTGATCTATATAGAAAAATAATAAACCATTGTGTAATAATTTGCTGCGTTTTTGTCTTGCAGCATGTCGATACTGCTTAAGCAAAATTCTGCATAACAGACCCCGATACGGCCAATGTTTGAAGCTCAGCCATTAGGTATTAAAACCCAGTTGTTATGATGCAAAATTGGAAAGAATCACCATCGTGTGGGCAGGTAAGTATGGAGCAAACTGCAGGATTTATATCGCGCCCATGAAAGCAGGGTCGTTTCTTTTACTTGGTCGTTCGTCACTAGTCGTTGGACGTTATTGGCTGACCTGAGGAAAGACTCGAATCTTGTACCTCTGAGGGCTACAGAACTAGACAACTGGACTACAAGACCTTGTCTATTTGAAACCCTCTTCGTGCTAAGGTCGAGCACATTCAACTTAACGTAATCCAACTCTGAACTAAAGGTTTTCGTTATATTCTGTAACTATCTATATACATAAAACCCCAACCGTATGTACGTATATCGCCCGAACGTAGGGGACCCGGGACATCAAAACGTTTTGGCATGGAACATGCTTTAGCCATTACCTACCAAATACGTCGTAACGTTGAACTTTCATCTATTAGTTTTGGTAGGCAGTCCGACGAGGTTCTCATCCGTATTCAAGGTGAAACACAAAAAAACCCACGAAATATGCGGTTTATGGTGTCCTGGCACCATGGCGGCACCACTATTAGTTCCATGGTGGCACAGAGAATAATTCATGAGAATCTGGAGGTATAATGAGAAATTTTCCTCAAGATTTCCGCGTCGAACAAAAAAAAACAGGAAAATCGGTTGAAAACTAAGGCCTGTACAGACGACACAAGATTTTGTCACACACACACACAGTCATACACCTATGGTTTTTTCGCGGATTTAGATTCAGAGTGTTCTAAAACGGATTACTGTGTGGTTATTTTTTTTCTGTTGAGTGTTGTCCAACTTCAGCCCAGAAGCATAAGGATGCCCAAGTCTTTCTGTGGGACGTTCTAAAAACCAGATGAGTACAATACCTAAGTACGTATCGTAACTCTGTGCACAGTACCTACTACTGGACGATCGCCGGCTTTATTGATGTTTAGAGGCAACTACGTACTCGGTTGTCATTGTTGAAGCGTACTCTCGCAGAGTACATCGATCGGAAGTTTTATCAGCAGCAGCATGCGCGAGGCCACTATAAAGAATTTGTACTGGGAGAAGTGGTTTGGGTTAAACGCCGGAGGGAAGACAGGTCTCCTCTCATATTCTGTGGTACTCACAAATAGACCTGATCACATGAGGAAGGGGGGAGAAGATGTAGTGACGTCAACTACGGTGGAGTCCCCATTGTTACCAACAGGTGGTAACTCCGTTGATATCTTGTAGTTTACGGCAAAATATAATTATTCCATATCTTGATCTTGCCATGTTATTTCAATTATAAAGTTATGAAACATCATTATGTTAGGATAAATATTAATATAATGAAAAATCCAAATAACTACTATTTTTATATTTTCGTATTGTAACTATTTTTATTTTTATTATTACTACAATTATTAATTTTTTATTAATCTAAAATCAAATTTGACGAAGAAACAAACGAAAATAGACATTGGCGTATCTCTACAAGTAGAATTTTGGATGGATGGGCATAATCTATTTCCAGCTCTTTTGTGAAGAACAGACGACTGCGTGGGAGCCCACAAAAAGATTTTAACTAACCCAATTTGGAGGAGATTAGGCCTCCAGATGGAAAAGTCGAGGGTCGCTACCTACCGACTTCTTTCATTTTTTTCCCCGCAAATCTCGGTTATTTTCTTTGGTCGAATAAGACGACTTCGGCTGAGCGAATACGATATTGGGGGCATCGTATCTATGAAAGTGAGGCTGGAGATAATTGTGTATCTGGATACGACGAAGAAAAGTGATCAAATCAATGAAAGGATGAAATATGATATTTTTTACAATCTAAAATCAGAAATTTGGGTAGTTTCAAAGTGCCCATTTGTTTAACTTTTTCGACCTAGGAAGTAATAAGGTTATAGTAAGAGTTTCATAAGCTGAACTGGCTTAATTCTACCTCCTTTCCCTGGCAAAAGTAAAAATAATGATTTTTTTTCAATCTTTTTCCAGGATTCAATTTCTAGCTTTTTCTGGTACAGAAAGAAACACTTGACTTGGACATCTGCCCATTTCTATGGTTTCTAAGGTCCAAAAAACCTGGTGTACTTCAGTCACCCATGTCAGGTGACCAGGAAAGCGGTGTAATGAGATTCACTTCGCCAGGAATCAGGTTAACAGAGTACAAATATCAAACTAAGATACAGAGAATTGATAACAAATACCAGTATTAAACCGATTTATGAACTAGATTATAAAAGAGGTTGACTCCGATAATGTGAACTCAGAATTGACATTTTATTGTAAATATACTTTTATGGTACCTAATCAAAGAACTTGTTTATTTGTTTTTGATCCCACTTTCATTTTTATCTACTGGAAAAACAACGTTGAATCCGAAATAAATGCTGCATGTTTATATTCTTTCACTTACTCTAGTGTACTTTCACCAAAATGTATTCCATCCTTGCATTTTTGCCCTCATATTAAAGTTCTCGATATGAAACATCGATAAGTATGAAAAAAAAGTTTGGCAAATATTTGCGAGTGCTCGGTAAATGTTTGGGGTTTGGCAAACACCGAATGTGTGGCCAGGGTGCTTTTTCGTCGCAAATGTTCAGCGAACACCAAAAGTGTGGCCGCGGCTTAATAGGTCTGAAATGTGTTATAGGGACCAATAGAATTTTCTGCACTCCTAGCAATGCCATTTCAGCTCGCAATCCTACGTGTGAGTTAGATTTCACGTCTAAGTGCTGTATCAGTGGTAGTGTGCCAGTCTGTGGTCCTCAGGAGTGAATCCCATGGCAGCTGCTGACCCCACTTCCCTCAAACTTCAAATTTATATCAAGGTAGAGACCACCACTTTACCTACTTTCTTTTCAAAATTTCTTGTATTCTATATCTTAAAGTAATTCAACATTGGTTCGGAAAGTCTATCGAAGCACCAAGGCTGTGGAATAACACTCATCCCTCTCTCGGTACCCCTCTCAGCGTATGTTATTGAAAGATCTCGTATTTGAAACTGAAGTGTACAGAAATAAAGGTATAAAGTAACCTTTCGTAGGTAGTTGGGGGCTCCCTTTGAAACTCTCCAGTTACGGCTTCTGAGCTGACCCCTTCATAAATATTTGCAAGGGGAAGGGGGATCCCCTGTAAAGAAAACCCACCTCTCTAGGAGACGACTTCCCCGACCAGGTCCGAAGACAGGATTGTTGAGGGAGTGGGGGTAATTAACTTTGGAAAGACATTTTAATGGGATTTCGCCCCCAACTGGTGATGAGGGGGGGGGGGGGGGTGAACCCCAATCCACCAATTGGGTTAAGACCGGAGAACTGAAACAAGTCTTTTTAATCAGCCGTCTCCGAACCTTCTTTTCCTTGGATGGATCGCGTATTTTCAATTCAACCTAAATTGCCAATTTTCATCGAGCTTATAAGAATTTGCAATCGCAGTCATTCGAGTTACTCAGTGAAATCCGCATAAATCTTTGTAGAGTCCGTCCCTCAAAGTAATTTCAATTTCAAACAAATTGTAATCCCTCAAAGGTGGAATTACTGAGGGAAAACAGTGGAGAATAACAATTACGGGAAATCTAATCTGTATAATGCGGGAAATACCAAAAAATGCGTAGTTGAACACAAGAAAAACATCTGCCACATCCGACAAGGAATTTGTTGGTATGAAAATGATTGATGGGCCCTACGAATCGCCTGTGCTTACCAATCAGTATCAGAACCCGCTATCTTTGTCCTGACGAGTGTCATACCCACTCAGCTGATGGCTTCAGAGAGGAAAAGAATCTTTGAGAGAAAGGATGAAGGGAAGGGCCTGCATAGCACAGGAAGAAAGCACTGGCTAGCTGGCAAGATATATGGATGTGAGAACGTCGAGGAAGGTGGACTACAGAGCTGGTGCCGAACATTCAGACGTGGATGGAAAAGAAACATGTAGAAGTGAACTTCTTCCCTACGCAGTTCTTTACAGGACATGGACTTTTTATGCCTACTTGCGTGAAATTGAGAAGGTATCTGCCCCAACATGTCTACACTGCCAGAACAAAGATGACGATGATGTGCTTCACACCTTCAAATGCACCAAATGGGCGACTGAAAGAGACCAGCTAATGGCGGACCTGGAGTTAGCTCCCCAGAGTTCAACACCAGAGGATGTTGTCAGCAGGATGCTGGAAGGTGAAAGGAGCTAGACTGCTGTGGTAAAGTACACAGAAAGCATATTGACAAGGAAGATACTATACGAACGAGAAAGAGAGAGGAGGGAGCATCTGGTTCTCCTCACCCAGAACAGATTAAACGCCCCAGGGCTCAGCCCGAAGTAAGGTGTTAAACGGTTCAGGGCTGAGTTCCAACGTGGCAGAAAAGGAGGATTTTTTTCAGTGGGTTTGAATCACACATAACCGGAAGACGCGGATCCGTCCAGGTATCTTACGAGATCCAACTCCACTTATGGATCTTGAAGATTTTCTCACCTGCCTGCCGTAAAAGAAAAAAAACGCTGCAAATTATTACACAATGGTTTATTATTTTTCTATAGATCACTCGTCAACAAAGCCACCAACCATCCAACATGAAGAAAAACATCCATCGTATTTCGGTCAGTTATAATTTGAACGATTAGGCCTCTTTTGCGATTCACACTCGTGTTTCTGATTTATATTACGTAAAACCCTTAAATTCTCGTAGTGAGCGAACGGTTTGTCCTACAGAGCTCTGGTTGGTCTCAAAAAATTCTAAAAATTCTATATAATCTTAACTTGAAGGAAAAACAATACCTTTATATCGAAATTTTTTGAGTTAGAGCGTTTTCGAAATTTCAAAATTCATTTTTGAACCCTTTGAAGACCACCAACCATCCAACATAAAGAAAAACATCGATCGCATTTCGGTCAGCTAAAATTTGAACGGAGATTAGGCCTCTTTTGCGATTCACACTCGTGTTTCTGATTTATCGCACGTCCAACCCTTAAATTCTAATAGGGAACGAACGGTTTGTCCTACAGGACTTCGCGTGGTCTCAAAAATTCTATACCTTAAATTGATAAAAAAAAACAATACCTTTATATCAAAATTTTTTGAGTTAGGGCGTTTTCAAAATTTTGAACCTTATTTTTCAACCTTAGAAGTTAGATCTACATCAACCAAAATCTTCGGGGCACAACTAGACCCCAAATGGAGCCTACATACCAAATTTCATCAAAATCGGTCAAAATCGGTCAAACGGACGGCCAAATTTTTATTCGATTTTTGGATTTTTTTTCTTGGTCGATTCCAAAGGTTCATTATTGAAAATAATAAACCAAAAGGAAATCATTGTAAAATGTCGTGACACATCACCGTCTCCCAAAAACATGAATCTTTCTGCCAGTCAGCTCAAGGCTAAAGCATGTTCCATGCTGAAAGTCCATGCAGCACGAGTTAATTTATTTTTTTACCAAAATGGTCAATTAATCCAGGAGAAATATTCTTCGATTTCATTAATCGATTATTTTCTGGTCGATACGCATCCTTCGCAATAACGTTTTCAAGTACATAAAGCTATGTGCCACACCTGAATGTATGTGCCTGTGTGTTCCAGTCTCAACGTGATGTTGAGGATTTACTTGGTGTCGGCAGGTACATCGTTCATCATCAATCAATTTACTAGCAAATATTGATGGGAAAGTAGTGCCGTCTGAACTGGTCTCGCGGAGGGAAGTTGCGGCTCATCCGTCTTCGTCTCTCGGCCGCGTAATAACGTTACACACAATAGGAGAAAAACCCTTCCCACGCGTGGAGTCCGTCGGACGGTCTTGTAACACTAAGGTTTCTTGATATAGAAGCGAGTTCCTTATAACGAAGGGGGGGGGGGGGGCTCCTGATAGAAGGAAAGAGGAAGAGAAGAATTCTTTATAAGGATCCTTGTATTCGGCAAGAGCTGCGAATCCTTCGGGGCCCCCTGGGGTGTGATTGCAGCTCCCGCCTGCACTGTTTTTCTTGGAGCGGTGAGGCAGGTCAGGGAGGTAGAGAGAGTTAGAGTAGAGAATATTAGCGAATTTTCAAGGAAGATGAAACTGTTGCAATGGACTCAAAATTAAGACAGCATCCACTGTTTGAAATTTATTTTCACTGAAATCCGTTTTGAAGCATTCTAAAAAGGTTCCTGAAGTTTTCCCAAAAATTGTATATTATTATATGTGTCACTCCGGAAACATATACTTGAAAAATTACTCATTACAAAAAACATACAAACAATACACATACCTACACTCAAATAATTACTCGAGTAAATACCTAATTGTTTAGCAAAATTTCGAATATTTGTTCTTAAAAGTTCATATTAACAAACGAAAAGCCAGTTAGCCAGGTATTTTGGACAACCCTAAAAGGGTCCAAACTTCAAGAAACGCTGCAAATTATTACACAATGGTTTATTATTTTTCTATATAGATCACCAGTCTGCAATGCCACCAACCATCCAACGTGAAGAAAAACATCGATCGCATTTCGGTCAGCTAAAATTTGAACGGAGATTAGGCCTCTTTTGCGATTCACACTCGTGTTTCTGATTTATCGCACGTCCAACCCTTAAATTCTAATAGGGAACGAACGGTTTGTCCTACAGGACTTCGCGTGGTCTCAAAAATTCTATACCTTAAATTGATAAAAAAAAACAATACCTTTATATCAAAATTTTTTGAGTTAGGGCGTTTTCAAAATTTTGAACCTTATTTTTCAACCTTAGAAGTTAGATCTACATCAACCAAAATCTTCGGGGCACAACTAGACCCCAAATGGAGTCTACACACCAAATTTCATCAAAATCGGTTAACGCTAAGTGGAGAAAGTACGGCGGACGGACGGCCAAATTTTTATTCGATTTTTGCATTCTACGTACCTTGAAACGTAAACCAACAAATTTTGAGGGGGTGTTAAAATTTTTTTTTGCTCGATTCCGGCTTATATTGAAAATAACAAACCAAAATGCTGTCAAAATCCAACAGCAACATGTACGACCACATGGTGTTCAAGTTGAATTGACTAATGCAGAAAATGATGATTTTGATGTTGATTTTGTTGATGCAGAATGTTTGAACTTGTTCTCGCATACTATTTTTCTTGAATTGTTGCAATATTTTCATAAATAACTTGAGCATGTTGTGCCCACTTCAGACATGGATGTGGTTTACCTTTCAAAAACGTTTCGCTTCTACGTTGATTTGCTATTCGGTTTTATAGTATATTTTATTTTCTTTCATTTTCATTTACTATTCCATCAATTATTTACTCACCACATTTCGGTTTTAGTGGTTTTCTTTAGCGGTTTTGATGAGTTCCGGGGGGATTTCAGAGGTTTTTTGGAGTCAAACAGGGTTTTTTGGTGAACTACGTTTGGTAACAAACATCTCAATGTTAATGAAAATTATATTTTCTCGTAACTCCCCCCCCCCCTCCACCATTTCTCGTCCTGCTCGTTTCGATGATGAAACCAAAATTGGTACACTTTTTAAAATTTGATCAGGAAGGGGTAATTTTGATTGGAAAATCG
This sequence comes from Apolygus lucorum, assembly GCA_009739505.2. NCBI lineage: Eukaryota > Metazoa > Arthropoda > Insecta > Hemiptera > Miridae > Apolygus > Apolygus lucorum. Next base: position 2,811,573 of record CM019183.2, read on the forward strand.
GAAAATTTCCCAATGTTGGAGAAATGCCTCAAACACATGATTTGTTGGTAAAATAGAGAAACTCCTCAAACAACGGAATGACGCATTTTTCCTTCTCAAAATGGGATACAACTAGCGTCAGATTTGAGATTGGGTCGAGAAACTAAATGCTTGAGGCGTTTCTTTCACCATGTTCACTCAGAAATTAATTTTCTGGACGGCGATTATTTGTTATCTCAACGTGAAGCCGGGCGTTTCTACATCAAAGAAGCCGTAGCAGCAGAAATTTGTGTTACGGTGAAACCCCTCACAGGCAAGATGAGGCATTTTGACTTCAAAACTTCTGGGAAATCTGTACAGCTTGTTATAAAATCGCCTCATGCGAAACTAGGGATGGCAACGATATATCGATATATGAAATATATCGATATATTACGTTTGATATATCGATATATTTATATCGATATAGAGAACCGATATTATCTGTCAATATCGATATATTTAACGATATATCGCGACCTGTTTTCAAGTAAAAAAAAAATTTTTTTTTTTTTTTTAGTAAAAATTAAATATTGAAATGAATGGACGAGAAGGGACGCCTGTACTTCTAAAAACATCAAGTAATTTTATTCCAAATTTTGTAGGTACCTACTGATGGGTTGATTTCAGACTGTTGACTTCAGCTCAAACATGATTGTGTACATAGTATTCACCTACAGTGGCTCTCAAGGCTCAAACACTTGACTTAAGCCAAAATTAATGGAGGCTCGTCCAGCTTAAAACTACCTACCAACTATACGAAGTGAAGCAGGTTTTCACAACAATTATTTTCAATTTTGAAGGATCATGATCGTCCACAGTACCTATACCCCTGTCAATTTATAAATTAATTTAACATTGCAATGACATTTTCGCACTTTTTTCCAGTTTTTAAACAATGAATTTCGATCATTCATACCCGGTAACTTTTGAAAGTAGGTTAATACGTATTTCACACGGTTTTTTCCAAATAGATCTTCCGATATGTCGAGTATATCGATATAATTCCCTCAAAATGATGTTAGTAACTTTTCTATTCACCTACCTACTTACTTCTTCAAGTTTTTCCTAGTAGATACTCCGATATGTCCATAAATGTCATCCTAAATTATTTTTATATTGTTTTTTATTATTTTATTTTTATTTTATTATTATTTTATTATTTTTTATTATTATTTTATTATTTTATTTTATTTATTGTTTATTGTTGTTTTTATATTGTTTTAAAACTATTAAATTCACCTACCTACTTCACATGTGACATTTTAAAGTAATCTTCCGATACGTCGAAAAATCGATATATTTTCTCCGATATATCAAAATATCGATATATTTTCTCCAATATATCGAAGGTATCGATATCTCATTGACGATATATCGTTTGATCAATATATCGATATATTTCATTCGATATGCCATCCCTATGCGAAACTAATCAATAGGTATAGAAAATCGACTTGATGTTCACAAAGTGCGAAGGCGGGGGTTTCTAATAAAAAGTGGAGTGCATTTACCCGGGGTTTTTACTAGTTTCATAAACTCGAAGCTCATTTCCTGAAAAACTTGGATTTCGGGGAAGAAAAAAATGAGAGAGGAAATTTTTATATGGTAACTCAACGTGCTTTGACATGATGTTCGAATTCGAAGCTCTCCTATTCGGTAGTGAAGATGCAAAAACCCTTTTCATACATTTTTATAAACTTCTACCTATCAACTATGAGGTAAGAAAATATTGTACTGAGTTGGAGCCGAGAAGAGCTACCCAGGCTGTACTATCTGCTACCTATCTGTGCAACTGCGAGGAACAACAGGGTTCATTTCACAGACCCTTGGTAACCATGGTGCCAAGATGATCCTTCCCTTCAAACCTCTCGAGAGAGTAAATGAGAATTCACCACACAAGGAAGAAAAGAGGGAAAATATAGAGGATGAAATCCGCATCACCAGACGAAATGAACTCTGTTATAGTGACAATTTATTAGGATTGGCCTAGTGCGTGTTTTATTCAGAAATTGGCGAAGGCTGTTTTTAAAACCTCTAGTCAGTTACGAATCTGCAGTGGAGTCCTGTGGAATAACCATGTTTTGCATGTAGGCCCATCCTGTCAATTTTTTAACGTGATTGTCAGTCAACTTGACATTGAATATTTAAAGAATAATATTTAATAAAAGTAACGCTTCTAATTTGAAATATTGAATTCAAACCAAACGCTTGGCTTTGGGAATTTGGGCTTGGGAATTTGAAATGATATTAACCACTTTAGTAGACTGTAATTTTATTTTAACTTTTTTTTTAACTTTTTAATTTTTAAGTATTTTTATAATTGTTCACAAAATATGTACGACGAATCCTTATTTGACCAGTGAAGAATTTTAGACGTGATGCCAGGCAGAGAAGACGCACGTAAACGAGGAAAACAGAAGGAGATAAATGGCCCAGATCTGACCTGAATTTGATTCTGACGATCGTGTAGCCAGGCAAAGTAGTTTGAAAGTTCAGATGGATCGCACAGCAATCTGGATTTTACGGCTCAACCCCGCAGGTTGTTCAGAATTCTGAAGAACGTCTTCGACGAATAATTTCTTTGAGAGGATCCTCAACATTCAACAATGGCTTCGAGACTGATTTTCAGGAAGTTGCTGCTTGAGAGCAAAGTTTACAGCAAAACCCATCAGTTCACATCAACTTCACTAACCGAAAAATTCCAGTCATGGATGTTGTAGGCCTGCTACTTGTGGCGATTGTGTCGATGACCACAGAGGTAGCGTCCCGGCTTACTCGTGGTGATTGTGACGATTGTGGCGACACACCAGTTGTAAGCGGGATTTACGTTCGACAGGGTTAAGGTTTCGTTCCGCGGCGTAGTTGGTAGCAGCACGAGGTTTGTGACGCCACGTGCCGATCCCAAGTTCACCGGAGGACACAAAACCTAACGTGGCGAGCTCAGGTGGGGAGGGGAAGACAAACAAATATCGAAACAATAGTTTAATTTTACAAGGGTAGCGTGTGGTATTTACCTGTGGCGAGGCGGTGAAGCGGCCAGTCGGATTCCTCGGGATGATGCAATCTGAAATGTTAGCCTTAAGGGCGTCCTACTGAGAAAATGGCGTCCGCCAAATGCGACGCTGCCGAAGGGGCCTACGAAGGCGTCTGAGGGACGCTTCGGAAAAGATGGCGGAGTGTGACGCGTCACCAAGCTCCGGTTTTTCACACTGAGGAACCAGGTAAAATGAGAAAAGATATTCAAATGCAGATTTACAACAATAAAAGGTAAGTTTATTAAATATGCAAATGGTTTTCTGACTAGGCACACCGAAGGGTGTGTCGAAAAGAAGCCTGACGGGCGCAACAACACAAGTGAGTATGGCACAAGATTCAATGTTCAATAGGATAGATTTTCAGATAATGTTTCAAATGTACAAATTAATAACTCCAATTTGACTTTATGTTTCAGGTTTCCAGAGTATATCAGTTCAACGTTCCAGGTTTTCAACAAAGGTGAGTGTGGTAAGTATAGGTTAACTTTGTGTTGCAAGTACGAATTTAGCATTAAATTACAACTCTCAATATTACGACTTTTGTCCAATTGTTTCAGAATTACTTCTACGCACTGTCCTAACTGCATTGGCCAATGGTTAGAAGGTAAGTTATAGTTTTCACTCACACGTGTCAGGGCCCTGAGGTATCCTTCCAGGTGTGATGTGGCGGTTGTGGTGGTTGTGGCGACGGACGTCCAGGGAATTCAAGTGTTCTTCCTCCAGATCAATTCGGCGCGATACGGCAATTTCGATGGTCAGGGATCTTACGAAAACGCGTTGTGAAAGTATTTACGGGGGCGGTTTGACTCTAGCAGTTTTAAGTTCACGGGCAGCAGGGCTCTCAATGACTTGTACTGAATATCAAGGGGGGTCTGCCTGTGGAGGGGGCTGCTCGTTGGTTTTGGTTCTGGATGGTCCCCCTCCGCTCCCTCGACGGACGGGCGCCTGCCAGGTGGAGACTTCTGATTGGCTCCCCCCGCCGAGGGAGGGACGCTCTGGCTGGAGACGGCGTCTTCATGTTGAGGGGGGGGGGTGACGTCACCTTCCGAGCTGACCACGGATCCGAATCTGACAATCATCGCCGCGGGTGGCTATGACAAATTCGGATCGGAAGGGAGTTAACGAATTAACCCAGTCTCTTCACTGGAAAGGTTCCCCAGTGAGTGGAGACTCACATCCCCCTTCCCTCCGGGAGCCAGCGTTGTCAAAGACGACACTGGGTATTCCCAGAGGAGCCAAGGGACGCGCCTTCCTTATGGCCAGCTCGTAGGCGTGGCGACGACACCCGCGACAGTTGGCTGGGTCGCGTTGTGCCCGATGGTCCTCGGGGCACTCCGGCAGCGGTCCTCCCTGGCGGTGGAAGTTCTTTAGACGTTGCCAGAACTCCTTACACCCCGGGCACCGGAAGACGAAGAGCTGTGGTACCTTCTTGGTGCAGACAGGACATTGACGCTTTTTGCTGATTCGTAGCACGATCCTCGGGTGGGCCGGAGGTGGTATCGTTTTGGCCGGTTCTGCTTCGTCTTCGCTGGAGGTCGCGGGAGAGCGCCCGGGTGTCGGTGGTATGTCCCGGGTGGGTGACTCTTCGTAGGAACTAACTCTCCCACGAGCGCGCCGGGGTGGTCGAGGCGTCGTTGGCGGCGAGTGTAATGGTGTCAAGGCCACGTACGGGTTTAGCTGCGGACTTCTGACCTCGACGGCCTGAGGCACTGGTGACGGGGCGGGGGACGAAGCGGGGGGGCGGAGCCGGGGAGCGAGCCAACTTCTCCTCAGCCTCCGCAGACCTCGCCGCAGGTGCCTCTGCAGATAGCTGGTTGGTTGCCTCAGGTGTAGCGGTCTTCGCCGCAGGTGGCTCCACTACCACCTGTGCGTTGGCTGCCTTGGACTCCGCCACGGCTGCGTCCCGTTGCTGGATCAGTTGTTGTCGATCCAGCAGCCACTTGGCTTGGCGGTCCAACAACGCATCCCGCTCCTGCACGATCCTCTGGTAGATGGGAATCCACCTGTGTATCTGGAGGATCGTGAGGAGCGCCGAATTCCCTGACGTGTGGCGGCTGGTTGGGGTGTCGCCACACATTGTGAATCGCACGAAGTTGGAGAGCGTCTCCAGTACGTCGTAAGGGTCGTCGGGTGGCGCGGGTGTGCTCACGTGTCCCGGCGACTGGTCTCGAAGGCCGGCGATAAACCTTTCCGTTCGCCCTCCTCATGAGTTCCACCATGGGGTCCGGTGACTGGGGACCCCCGTCTACTATCCACTCATCTAGCGGTTCTTGTGCCATCCTACAACAAACAAATAAACGCCCTACTGTAACATCCTGCCTAGGAAAAGTGACTCAGGAATTGATCTCATTGTACTTTACACAAATAATTCTGGCCTTGTTAGGAAGGTAGCAGAAGTAGCGGTTCGGCTTGGTCTGAAGGACCTAAGTGAAGTTTGTCGGTCTGAAGGACCCAATTGAAATTGGTTGGTCTGAAGGACCCAAGCTGAATTTGTTGGTCTGAAGGACCATGTGTCGAGGTCGTGGTCAGTCTTTCCTAGTAGTCAGTCAGTTTTGTCTTTCGGCCTAAGTGGAGTTGCTTATAATTTATGGAAGGGTCACGCTGGCGGAACGAATATGGAATGGTTCCGATTGGCGCCTCTCCTCTGAGTCGTTTCGGAGGTAGACCTTCAGGTGTCGACGGCTCTTCGGCTTTGCGTACCACTGGTTCCTGGTGAGGGCTGTTGCTGTGGCGATCGTGTTCGCTGTGGCGATCGTGTTCGCTGTGGCGATCGTTTTCGCTGTGGCGATCGTGTTCGCTGTGGCGATCGTGTTCGCTGTGGCGAGCGTCCTCGGGATGGTTGACCGGGGGTTGTGAGTTTCCCGCTGAATTCTCGGCTGATTTTCCCGAAGGGTAGCTGACGCTTTTATCTTCTTCACTGGTCGAGGAGCGATCTGAGTGTCGATCCGCGTCCTCGAGGTGAGTCGGTTGTGGCGAAGCAGTCCCCTGGTTTGACTGTTCCGAAAACGGTGTAGTGGGAGCGTTCTCGTGAGATCCGGTCGGCACATCGCCACATTCCATCATGGTCGGGGTTTGGAGGCGGCCATCGCAGCTCCTCATCAGAGTCTTCCCTTATTTCTTCCTGTGTCCCCGTTTCCGATTCGTGAATGTTCCTTATTGTGTCTATTTCCGGAGTTTGATTGGATTTGGTATGGTCCCAGGAAAGTATCGTCCGGTACACCCAGCACAAAGGCCGGTTTGAGGCGGTTAATGTGTACTACCTGACGTTTTATGTCGGGTGAGTCCCTGATTTCATAAGTAACATTCGAGTGTTTTCTTCAGCACCGTCCACGGTCCACTCATGGACTCCAGAATTTTTTTTACGACACCTGGGGGCGGCTGCATGTCTTTTAGGTACACCATATCCCCTGCCTCAAAAGAGCGCAGAGAGCGGCGGGCGTTGATGGCTTCCGTCCGTTTTCTTCCAGGCTTCGTGTAGGCACTGTGTCGTGGCGTCACGGGCCATTCGGAGATTCTTCAACAAGGAGGACTCAGGTAAAGGTGTTCGAAGTCCTTGAAAGGTGTCGTTCGGGAGGCGTATTTCTCTCCCAAAGGTAAGAAAATTTGGAGTAAATCCAGTACTCTTATGGGGGCTGGATCGGTACGCTGCGAGTGCTACGGGCAACATGGTTTCCCAGTCCTTAGTTTTTTTGGTAATTTTCGCCAAAATGTTGGTCAAGGTTCGGTGGAAACGCTCGCACACCCCATTTCCTTCTGGGTGGTACGCGGTCGTGAAGATCTGCCGTATGCCCCATTGGGCACAAAGTTCGCGTGTCGATTCCGGCGGTGAAGGCGGTTCCACGGTCCGAAACAAGTCTCTCGGGTACACCGTGTCTCGGTATAAATTCCTTCGCTAAAACTTGCGCGACAGTAGAGGCGGGTACAATTGGTGGTAACGTATGCTTCAGCATACTTGGTAAAATGGTCGATTACGGTAAGGAGGTATTTGGGTTTTTCCATTCGTCACGATGGGCCCCACGAAATCGATGCGACGATGTGTCCGGGTCTCTCGGTGAGGAGCGGCTTCTGAATCGACTTTTCAGATTCGTCGGGGTGTTTGCGACGTAAACACGTTTCACAACGTTGCACCTGTTCTTTGACGTCTCTCGATAGTCCGGGCCAGTTTCCTAGTCGCCTCACCACCTTTTCCGTCACGTCGGCTCCGGGGTGTCCTGCCCACTCATCTTATGGCATCTGTCAAATCAACCATTCACGAAGTGAACTAGGGATTAGGGGTACCCATTCGTGTCTACCATCGTGTCGCACTCTCATTTCCCACACTCCGTTAGCTTTTCGCAATCCTTCCTTACCGGCGACTCAAA
>CM019183.2:2819089-2842014 GCA_009739505.2 Apolygus lucorum
AGGTAACATTTTCCAACACCTTACCTGTAAATGGAAGGGTTACCACATCAACTACCATGCGGGGCAACGATATACCGCGATGTTTCCCTAACCATTCAAAATTAGTTGGTTTAGGTCCGACCTCAACTTCTAAATTCCTTAATACGATGATCTGACTGAGAGCGGTGCATGTACAATGTAAGGATGATCAGTGACAATAGGTGTGAATCTTGCAACGAAGGAGAGGAAAACGATGGAACACATATTCCTGCTTTGCCCCACACACGATCAGAGGAGACAGACCATGCTAATAAAAATTCCAGCAGAAGTCAGGAAGCCCTTCAACGTAGACTCCCTCCTTTCCACGGAGAACTCGATCGTCTACGATGCCTTATTCACATTTCCTTCGGAAATAAACCATAAAGTGTAAATCAGATATTACTTTATATGAGTTTTTCATGTTATGCTATTGTAATTTATTATTTTCATCTTATTTTTTCCTAAATCAATAAGCTTTTTCCAATTTATAATGTAAAATTACTTACTAGGGCTGAATGTATTACATACGATGCCAATAGAGAGATTTAAAAAAAAGCTAATCTGGAAGGAACCCTCCGCTTCTCACCACCTAAGACCAAAAAATTGTATACTCAAGTATTTTTTGGCAAATTTGGTAAAGCATCGAGTAGTCCTTGAAGCGTCCTCTCTCCGTGTTACATGAAAGTAGGGTAGTCACAGAAAGTAGGGCATAACATTCTAATAATCGTGCCATTATTTAAACGACAGAGAATGCCGATATCAAAAAACGATGCACTAATTAAATGGTAACAAAAGTAAACATCTTGCCGATATTTATGCCTCAATGGTTACAAAGTTAATACCTCTCACCCTCAATTGTGTCAAGATCCCTAATTCTACCATCCGAGGGAATTAAACCTTTAAGAAATGCCGGCAAAGTAAATCCATAACTAGGAAAATCAGCAACTTTACCGGTGGAGAATCATCAGTTAATCAGCTAATGAATCAATCAGCAACGATTTTTAAAAAATCTGAGGCAAAGGTGTCATTTGCAAACATTAGTGACACATCAATAGCTGATTTATGCCATATTGTCCATCCAGTTGATTTCTACAGTAATAATGTTAGTAGCAACATGATTAAAAAAATCAATGAAAAACATTCATGTCAACCTTAATTGTAAGGGAACAATTGCTTCGATCTTTAATCTGTTGCGTTTCCTAATAATAAATAGGTACTAGCTTTAGAATTTGTTTAAATTAGGTTCGGAAATTTGAAGGAGGTTTGTACATATAAATCACAAGTGATACCGTGGACTTTCCACACACAAGCGAGTGATTTATAATGCACTGGAGTTGAAGAGGAATAGCAGGGGTTACCAGGGAGAATTTCCCTGCACAAGCAAGCTATTTAGGTTGAGGTACTACTCAATAGATGTTACCGGGGCGAGCCTTGCACAAACAAATTGAGTAGGGGAGCAATTTGGTTGAGGGGCGAGATATTAACAGAAAGTGCTACCAGGGACGTATCCCTGCGTAAACTGACCAATATAAATTTGGAGAGGTTTTTAGGTTTGGTAGATTTAGAACACGAAGTTTGAGAGAGAATAGTCTGACGTCCACCTACTGACCACGACGGATTGAGCCGTCGGCTATTTAAGAGGGGTCCCTCCACTTGATTCTCCTTCCCTTGCTGGGGTCGAGATAGGTCGAGTTTAGAGGTTGTATCCCTCTGGGGGAAACTCATAATTGAAGTTATAACTCCAGAAAAGTTATGAACCCTACATCATGTATAAATACATGATGTAGGGTTCATAACTTTTCTATTTAAAAATCGGTCCAGTATTGCTAAGAAAAGTGCCGCGTACCGCGGACGGACGGAAAATTTGTTATTCGATGTTCGGATTCTACGTACACCGGTTAAAACGTAAACCAAAAAATTGGAGGGGTGGTTTAAAATATTTTTCTCTTGATTGATTCCAAAGGTTCAGTATTGAATATACGAGTAATAAACCAAAAAAACTAATCTCTAGCTACTACTTAGTAGAGTAATTACCAATCTACTTAGTAGCAACTATTTAGTAGAGTACTTACCAATCTACTTAGTAGCAACTCAAAGATTTTTCATATTTTATCTTCCCCAAATAAAACCAGGTAGGACCTAGCTTGTATGAATTCACAAGGAAGAACACACTCCTTTTCTTTGGGTGGAACACACTTCACAGTTTTTGGGTGTTTTTAAATCGCCAAGAATTAATGACGAATAACTTCATTTTCAAGGATTCTTCCCCTAGATAACTTAATTTATATAATAATGATAGTAAAGTGCTTACCCGCCTCTCAATTCATCATGTGAGTCGCAAATTCGAGGGTCCCACGTCCTTCTCAAGGACGCTCAACTTTCTCTCCCAAAAAAAAATACCGGCCAGAAAAAATTTCGACCAACCCTAAGTGACACAACGTCGACCAAAAATACGAGCAGCCGGTTTGAAGGTTGATTCGTTCGCGGGCCGTTTCAGCGGTCGATCTATCGAGGACCTGTAAATTGCTACCTTTCTCGTTTTTCGTCCGCGGCGAAGATTTATTGGAGCGACGCAAGTCGTGTACCGCGTACCATTAAATTGATGAATTCCAAATCACTAATCAAACGAAAATTTCCATAAATGACACACACATGTGGTCTTTTGCGTAATTCAAATTTTTTGATTTGCCGTACATTTTGGAAGCTTGTATCTCCTATACGCGCGGTATCAAATTGATTCAAAATTTAGTTTTGAAAGATTGTAAGTGCCCCCTATCGTGTGGAGTTGAGAGTACCCTTATCGTTACCTCCCTCTTCCAAATAAACTTGATTGTGAAGTAGTACCGTCGATGGTGGGTAGGTAGTGCCCACCTTGAAGCACTTACTTGAAAATATTTATACAAACATCCATTCGTATCCCAGTTTATAAATAAAATAAATGCATGTCAAAATAATGAATCCTGGTTTATATCGAACATGAATGAAAGCAACTGAGGAATAACCAATCGGTCAAATGGAGAAGGTAAATGGAAACTTACTTCTGGAAAAGGGGCTGCAATAAACTTTACTCCCTAAGAAGAGGGTGTAATGGAGTCATGAGGTAAAAATTACTTCACCCAAAGGGGGTTCATTGGAAACGAGGACGTAAATTTTCCTTCATCCTACGTACCTTATTGGAAAGGAAGTAATTTTTACGTGCAGGGTTTTGATTTTTTGCCGGTAAAGGGCAAACGGATATCAGCTCGGAGTTGCAGGTTAAGCCGAACCTTAGAGGACATCTGGGGGCAGGCATAGATGGAGCCCTAGCACCCCCCTAACCTTCCTACCCTCCTCTACACCATTTTACAGGCGCGAGACGTAAAATTTACGTCACCTTTCCATTTCAGGGTTAACCCATATTGATGCAGTGGCCCCCAATATCGGTTTTGACTCAAGAATGATTGAACAGTGTTCAGAATGCTTAAAAATTCGGACTTCCGAAAAGATACTTCACGATATTAAGGGTTAAACATTTTCGAGGCTTTCTGAACAACTCATGTTCCTGGCCACTGTACCTATTCAAGCCCTGCAGGCTCGCCAGTCTCTCGGAGGAGTTGCCGGAACTGAGAGGGGGACCAGCGATCCGTGGACGTCCAAGGACGAGCAAGGCCTTCCAGGAGTTGGCGTAACCGCAGAGGTAGAAGCGGGAGATCGGCTACACGCGGACCGGCCTTTCGACCACCTCAAAGATCCAACTAATACAAAAGCCTTCCACCGCGTGATATCTTTTGCTAATCCGGTAAATATTCAAAACACGTTCGTCATCTCTTCATGCGGGAAGGGACCTCAGGCATTTTTTCCGTTTCGAGAATTGTTGGTAATTGTAATGACATTTTCACTAGGCATACCTCCAGTCAACAAAGTGAGAAACCAAATTGGTTTGGTTTATTGAATGTTTTGTTAGGTGGAAACTACAAACAGCTGTCGGACTAAGGTCCCTTTCGGCATGATCCATCCGTAGAGGATCCAAATAACGCAAAAACGACGATTTTGTTTATAAATGGGAAGCTATTTAAGTTACTGCTCAAAGCAAGGGGTTACAGCAAGCGACAGTTATCTTCACTTCATCTGGGAAAAAGAAGACCCTCTAGCAGCAAATGTGGCGAAGAAAACGGGAGCACACAACATTGCATTATGGAATGCCCGGCATACGTGACTGAAAGAGAAGGACTTGGTTCAGGTGCTCGACAATTCTTTTAATTATGAACAAATCATTTCAGCAGGGATGAGCGCATTAAAAAGACTCTATGATTTTGTGAAAACAGCAAACATTATTATTTGAAAAGCTCGGCCCTTCGTGCCTCAAGAATTTAAGAAACATGGAACTTGCTTTACCCGTGTTTTGTTTCTTTGCTGTTTGTTTGCTCTTTATGGTCAAATTGCTCGTCATTTCATTCACGTCTTGATGTCCCAAAGGTATTGTTATCATTAAGAAATCGAAAACGTCGAAGAACAAATCGCAACTAAAAGCCTAGGTTACAAGATCCTTTAATTACTTTTTGGTAAAAACGATGCCAGCCAACTACATAAATAAAAAATCTATATAGATAAATAATAAACCATTGTGTAATAATTTGCAGCGTTTTACCTCCCCTCAAAATTTTGATGTTTTACGTTTTAAAAAAATTAAATTAAAAAAAATTTGAACCAAATCGGTCTACGGTTGCTAAGAAAAGTGCCGTGTACGACGTACGGGGAAGGACGGAAAATTTTTTATTCGATTTTTGGATTCTACGTACCATGAAACGTAAAACACCAAATTTTGAGGGGGGGGGGGTTAACATTTTTTTCTCACTCAATTCCAATGGCTTATTATTGAAAATAATAAATCACAACCAAGTCTGGAATATTATGTAGAATAATTCAAAGAGGTCATCGTACTCGTTGTGTACCTATCATTCCTCACGCTTATCGTTATAAGTACTGTGGTACAAAACACTCACGATTCAATAATGCATCTCGGTTTTGACAAAACTCTCGAAAAATTAGCGGATTTTTACGTGTTCAAGGGGATGAAAGAGTATGTTAAATAGTTTACAGACACCTGTCTGACTTGTAAGGTTTCAAAATCCTCCTCCGGCAAACAACAAATCTCGTTAGACCCTATCCCAAAAGGTACTTTACCATGGTCAACAGTACACTGTGATATTACTGGGAAACTAAGTGGTAAGAGTGACACAAAAGAGTACTTTATTGTTTTCATATGTGCTTTCACCAAGTATGTTTTACTTTTCCACACTCTCAGAATTGAGTAGTTTTTTGAGAGTTTCCACACTCTCAGCAAGTGTTATCAGCTCCTTAAAACATGCCATATCGTTGTTCGGACCTCCTCATAGAATAATAGCTGACCAAGGTCGCTGCTTCAGTAGCAAAGATTTCAAAGATTTTTGTGCTGGTAACCAGATAGAATTGCACTTAATTGCAACAGGTGCTAGTCCTGCCAATGGTCAAGTTGAACGTGTCATGTATGTACTCACTAACATGCTAACTGCTACTGAGCTAGGTGATCGTTCTTGGCAGCAAGCACTGGGAGATATTCAACTTTCCATAAACTGTACTATGAATAGGGTTACACGAGCATCTCCCCTCGAGTTGTTGATTGGAAAAGTCGTTAAACCAACAGGTATGATCACACCGCCTGACAGTGTTTTAGATGTTGAGATAGATAGGGAAACAGCCAGAGAACAAGCTGCCCAATGCATGATTAAAAATGCTTCCTACGACAAAACTCGTTTTGACAAAACCAAAGCCAAAGTTAAACTTTTCTCTGTGGGTGATCTTGTACTGTTACAAAATGAACCTAGAAACCAAACTAAATTGGATCCTAAATTTAGAGGAGTGTTCAAAATTCAAGAATTGTTGGATGGCGATCGTTATCTAATTAAATCACTTACAGAAAATAGAACCTATAAATTTGCACATGATAGAGTGAGGAAAGTTCCTGATCCTGAATTATTATCAGAAATATAATGTTGGTTTTTACCGCGAATGTTGTTTACAGTTCTTTTAAATCAGAGGTACATCTCAGCTTTTTCCATATTTACAACAGTTTTGGCTGTATATAATTTACTTATAATTTACTTATAATTTGAGGGCTTTTCAACGAGTGGCGAACGATTTTCGTGGGATGAAAACTAACAGTGATACATTTCTAGAAACGGGTCGGTTGCAAGTGAAAATCATTACAAAATTTATGCGCTTATGCTGACTCACTACTACCTTTAATGGAAGTATCGCATAGGTTACACCACGTTACACGATCCTTGTTTCCGTATCATCGACTAAGCAACATTTCGTGACTCGATACCGTTCCCGAAAAATGTGACACTTATTCCCAGTTAGGTCAAGGCTAAAGCATGTTCCATGCTAACAATCTTATGTTATTCTATATTACAATGCTTATGTTTCATAAACCTCTATAATCTGTAATATTATACATTAGTGGGGCAGTATAGAATAACCTAATGCCAATAAAAATATTTTGGTTTATTATTTTCAATAATAAGCCTTTGGAATCGAGCGAGAAAAAAAAATGTTTAACCCCCCTCAAAATTTGATGTTTTACGTTTCAAGGTACGTAGAATCCGAAAATCGAATAAAAAAATTTCCGTCCGTCCGCCGTACATCGTACGCCGTCCGCCGTCCGCCGTCCGCCGTACGCCGTACGCCGTACGCGGCACTTTTCTTAGCAACACTGGACCGATTTGGTTCAAATTGGTATATGGGCTCCATTTGGGGTCTAGTTGTGCCGCGAAGCTTTTGGTTGATGTAGGTCACTTCTAAGGGGTGAAAATTAAGGGTTGAAATTTTCAAGAGTGCCCTAGCTCGAAAACTCTCGAAATAAAGGTATCGTTTTTTCACCAATTTTAAATAGTACAGAATTTTTAAAAATTTTTGAGACCACCCGGAGCTCTGTAGGACAAGCCGTTCGGTCCCTACGAGTATTTGAAGGTTTTCCTTCGATAAAACAGAATCATGAGTGTGAATCGCAAAAGAGGTCTAATCGCCGTTCAAATTTTATCTGACTAAAATGCGATCGCTGTTCATTTCTTCGAGTTGTTTTGCCTTCTGCGTAACCAGTAATCAAACGTCTACCAAGTTGGGTGGGCAGTATAGCTTCCTCACTCATTGTAACATGGACGTATAGAATCAGTTGGCGAAAACTCGGCGCTGCGCGCCTCGGCGGGGGCTTCGCCCCCTGCACCCCCGGATGATTTCCGCTTAGAGCCTAATGGCTAAAATGTGACATACCTTGAAAAGGTTTTTGCTCCCTCTCCCTCTTTATCTTTCTTCCACTGTAATATTTAAGCTCACTCAGCTGATCAGTGACCACTCAGGCACCTTTAGCATTCTCCATTGACCCGCCCTCTCAAATTTCAGCTTCCTGCGTTCAACAGGAGAGAAAATGGCCTTGGAGCTCACTCAGCTGATCTGTGATCACTCAGGCGCCTTCAGCATTCTCCATTGACCCGCCCTCTCAAATTTCAGGTTCCTGCGTTCAACAGGAGAGGAAATGGCCTTGGAGCTCACTCAGCTGATCAGTGACCACTCAGGCACCTTCAGCATTCTCCATTGACCCTGCCTCTCAAATTTCAGGTTCCTGCGTTCAACAGGAGAGGAAATGGCCTTGGAGCTCACTCAGCTGATCAGTGACCACTCAGGAACCTTCAGCATTCTCCATTGACCCTGCCTCTCAAATTTCAGCTTCCTGCGTTCAACAGGAGAGAAAATGGCCTTGGATCTCACTCAGCTGATCAGTGATCACTCAGGCGCCTTCAGCATTCTCCATTGACCCGCCCTCTCAAATTTCAGGTTCCTGCGTTCAACAGGAGAGGATGTCAAGCATATTTGTCGTCAAGCATATGATAAATCATAGCGCTACTTTCCTGTCGCTTTTTCCTCTCGCTTTTTACTGTCGATTTTTCCTGTCGAAATTCACGTTTGCGCATGCGCACTCGCTCCTATTGGTCCGAAGGTGCTGAAATTTATAGGGGACCGTCTAGGACCTAATCCGCACAATCCCTGAAAATTTCATCAAATCGGACCACAGGTTAGTATAGTTTTGCCCGGGACAAGGATTGACCACAGACAGACAGACAGACCGACAGACCGACAGACCGACAGACCGACAGACAGACAGACAGACACGGAACCAAAATTGTTCGGGAAGCTCTAAAACGCAAAAAGCAAGTGGAAATTTTGATTTCGGAGGACATTTTTTTTTTTGACATTTTCATGTCTTTCATATGGCACATAAAAAAAAAAATCGTCACGAAATTTGATGCGACGAAATTTGTCCCAAGTCGCCACAATGATGATTATGACCATCAGAAGTGAAGTTGTTAGGTACTTTACAGGTAGGTACTTTACAGTTTGATATTACCACATCAGCTGAGTCGAAAATTGAGCTCCCAGATCAGCTGAGTCGAAAATCGAGCTCCCAGATCAGCTGAGTCGAAAATCGAGCTCCCAGATCAGCTGAGTCGAAAATCGAGCTCCCAGATCAGCTGAGTCGAAAATCGAGCTCCCAGATCAGCTGAGTCGAAAATCGAGCTCCCAGATCAGCTGAGTCGAAAATCGAGCTCCCAGATCAGCTGAGTCGAAAATCGAGCTCCCAGATCAGCTGAGTCGAAAATCGAGCTCCCAGATCAGCTGAGTCGAAAATCGAGCTCCCAGATCAGCTGAGTCGAAAATCGAGCTCCCAGATGTCTCGTGAGGGGAGGGGAGGGGAGGGGAGGGGAGGCATGAAAATGTTTCAATGTGTTGCAGACTCGTATGCAAGCGTTTCCTTTGCGATTCATCGTGAAAATTTGTTCGTATTTCACTTCTTTCACGAATACAAAGCTTCCCTACCTTCGGTAGTGAGGAAGCAAAATTTCCATATCAAGATTTCTATTTTTCGAATCGAGTGTGAAGCGTTTAGTTCTTTCTAATTAACTTGATTGTGAAGGTGTGAAGCCATTATAGTGTGGTAGGTAGTACCTACCAATAGTTGGTAGGTAAAAAAAAATTGGTAGGTAAACAATGTTTGTAGGTAAAAAACGCTGCAAATCATTGCTCACTGGTCAGATCACTGATCAGCTGAGTGAGTTCCGAAGCCATTTTCAATGCTATTGCATGGAAGTGCTCTTCCAGGCGTCTCCAGCATTCGAGGAGATCTTCTTCACTCCTCACATCACTGATCAGCTGAGTGAGCTCCGAAGCCATTTTCAATCCCATTGAATGGAGGTGCTGTTCCAGGCGTCTCCAGCATTCGAGGAGATCTTCTTCACTCCTCACATCACTGATCAGCTGAGTGAGCTCGAAAGCCATTTTCAATCCTATTGAACGCAGGAGCTGAAATTTGAGAGGGAAGGTCAAGGGAGAATACAGATGGTGGTAGGTGCTATTGATGGAGAACCAGTGATCTATACAGAAGGATGATCTATACATAAAATAATAAACTTTTGAGCAATGATTTGCAGCGTTTTTAAAAAAAGGTGCTCCCATCTTTCCAAAGAACAATTTGTATTAAAATCAGGGACACAGCGTTTAAGGTAAGGCCATAATAGATTGAAGAGTCTCAATGAAGTGACCTTAATCACGGAATGGAACCCCTTCTGGCATGAAACGAAAAATGTATCCTCCATTTTCAGGTTGAAGCAGTGCTTGGAGAAGATTTCAACCAGCATGAATCGATGAAACTGACGGAAAATGACTAACAATAATAAAAAGCTATGTGGCACAACTAGAAATCAAAGTAAACCAAAACCTAATAACCGCCACTATCTAGATGCGGCAAAATGTGGCGCTAAGTACCCTTGCTGCATGAAGGAATTCATAAGAGGAAGCTGTACTGCCCGAATTGGTAATTTTCGAGAACAAGATTCATTTCGTGCTTCCGAAGAACGACAAGTTGAATGAAAAAACGCTGGATTAAAAATTGCAGTACGTAATTTCAACTGGATCAAAAACCAAGGAAGTGGGAAGTGAGACTATTAGTCACAGAAATCGACAGATCTGTGAAAATCATCATTGTCAAGTCAAAAACCGATTCATCATGAAACGCAGGGGTCGAACCCACGACCATCATTGTGTAGGCCGGTGTAATTTACGGTTTAGCTAATAATCACCTTATTAACCTCCTGCAAGGTCTCTCGCAAGCACAGGAGCTCTCCACCCACGTCCCGAGTTACTCCGCCTTCTCGATTCCTAAAATGATACCTGGGTAGGTACACCTGCCTATTTTCTCATAATTCTTTTTTGCGAAAATCCTTCCTAACTCCCAGAACGTCCAACCTCGTTTCTATGCTAATGCAAGGGCCATTCGCCAACACCTACATTGCTCCCACTCTAGTCCACTTCTACTGTGATTGCTTTCAGTATTTTATTGGAAAGAAAAAGCAGAACAGATTCTGCCAATGAGGTATCGAACATAGCTTTTCCGTATCCATTTCATCAATTTGCATTTAATGGATCACGACCAATCTGTCATTATGCCATCGTAATCGGGTAAGCAACGTAGAAGTTCTGCAAGGATTTTACTTTACAAACGTAGTAGCTTTCAGTGGTCCGATCACAATGAAATTGTGGGATAATTCAAACGTTTCTAATCCCCAAATGTAGCTACACTCCAAAAGTTGTAGCAAATCGGATAATTAGGAAGTGATCGGAGGATACTTACTCAGAGGCAATCAAAGCAGGCTACCATAGAAGGGCCTTTAAAATTCACTTCGCTTTGCTGTACGGAGCAGAGTTATGGGCAGTTGCACTGAATATGACTTATAATCGTAAAAGCATGGCTGCAGTCCAGAAGAAGGGTGCATTTCGCACTGTGAGCTCCTATTTATTTTATTTTTTGGTTTATTGGTGAGGGGAGGACAAATTGCGGCGAGTCCTCAGTATGTGCTTATGTTGTTTATTTTTTCATGTCGAGCTAGCTTTCGCCCCAGGGAGCATCTTCAGGACATATAAGTTTGATGGGATGAGGTTGATATTTAGGTTCTGACTTCCAGCTCCTGTCCTGTTGATTTTTGTTTTCCCAAAAATGGTCCAGTTTTTAAAAAAAAGGAGGGGACATCCCAAGTCTTTAGCTTTAAAAACTTGGGATGTCCCCTCTTTTTTTTAAAAAACTGGACCATTTTTGGGAACACAAAAATCAACAGGACAGGAGCTGGAAGTCAGAACCTAAATATCAACCTCATCCCATCAAACTTATATGTCCTGAAGATGCTCCCTGGGGCGAAAGCTAGCTCGACATGAAAAATAAACAACATAAGCACATACTGAGGACTCGCCGCAATTTGTCCTCCTCTCACCAATAACCTTGTCTGCAAGACAGCAACAAACTATGCATTTTTTGGTTTATTATTTTCAATAATAAGCCTTTGGAATCGAGGAAGAAAAAAAATGTTTAACCCCCCTCAAAATTTGATGTTTTACGTTTCAAGGTACGTAGAATCCGAAAATCGAATAAAAAATGTTTGATCAGTTCTGTGAGTTCACGAGCGAATTCCGGGTAGTAGGAATAATAAGGGAAGTCGCTATTCGAAAAGACTGGTATCAATTTCTAGACCCCTACTTCACCAGTCGAGTCTCATAATCGAAACCAACTCGTTTCATTTGATTACAAATAACACAGATACAATTTGCGTCAAATATATTTGTGAATTTTTGAGCCGTGGGGGGTTCCAGTATGCTAAAATATACCGGAATGGAATGAAGCAAGTTCCTTGAACCAGTGTGGGACTTACATCGCCAAGAGATTATGGAGAGCCCCGAAACACCTACGTTCAAAATACAGTTGAAACACATTTTTATCCCTAACCACCATAGCCAGAATCCTAGCTTTCGTTCTTTCGAGTTCAGAGTTATATGTGACCATTTGTTGATTTTTGCTCATCTTCAAAGAAAATCGCAATAAAATCGACACTAGCTTGGATTTTTTGATTTTTTTCTATGAAATACGTTTTGGAGCATTTTAAAACGATTCCTGAAGCTTTTCCAAAAATGATATGTACATACGATATAACGGTATATACTTACTAGTATATAACTTTCTTTAGTTATTGTTTTGCAAAATATTTCAAGTTTTTGTCAATATGTTCATAATAGCAAACGAAAAGAGTTCGTTTAAATTTTTAACCAAGATGTTGATTGTGTAAAACAATTCGTACTATGTGGCACACCCACAAGGCTGACTACTCTCTGATATAGTAGATTTCGATTTTCCCAATCAAAAATCAAATCCTAGACACAATCCTAGAAAATTTCATCAAATTCGGATGGAAAATGTAAGTGAGTAGATGTATGTGATTGGATCAAAAAAAATGCTTAGCCTCTGCTGGGATTCAAACCCGGGACCCCTGGGGGATAATTCTATGCGCTACCTCTGAGCTCTTGAGGCCTAGTGATGCAATGAATAGGATTTGAGATTCTCACAGGGGACCATCCCTCTATGAATGAATACCTCTATGAAAAACCATTCTCTATGATTTTCACAGGGGACCATCTAAACACTACTCAGTAACATCTCTGGAAATGTCATTGAAATCGGATGGAAAATGTAGAAGTTATGGCCGTTACAAGGAATTAACGTTTGCGCATGCGCAGCGGCTACTATCAGTTCGAAGGTAGTGATTTTCATAGGGGACCATCTTAATACTAATCTGTAACATCCCTGAAAATTTCATTGAAGTCGAATGGAAAATGTAGAAGTTATGGCTGTTACAAGGAATTCACGTTTGCGCATGCGCAGTCGCTTCTGTCAGTCCGGGGGTGATGATTTTCATAGGGGACCGTCTAAACACCAACCTGCAGAATCCCTGAAAATTTCATAGAAATCGGACAATAAATTCGTATAGTTATGCGCGTTACAAGGAATTCATGACAGACACACAGACAGACACGGAACCAAAATTGTTCAGAAAGGTCTAAAACGCAAAAGGCGAGTGAACATTTTGATTTTGAGAGCTTTTCTGTCGTCCTTGAAAAGCGAAAACAAAGCTTCCGCTACCTTGGTAGACTCGGAAGCAAAAGTTGCCCAGGCTAGTTCCTTCTGTTCTCTTAATTTGTTTACATTGCTTCCGAGTCTACCAAGGTAGCGGAAGCTTTGTTTTATCTATTATCTTCTTTCAAAATCTTTTTCTAGTTTGATTATCGACATTTCATCGCGATTCTGAAAACCATCAAGCGTTCTTGCCCCACCTCTTGTTGTTTCCTACTTCTTTTTCGGCCCTTCCAAAAGCGTACAACCCAAGCTACCATTCTGACTAACAACGAATATCTTGGAAAATATAAAACCCGTTCGGAAACCTCTTCGCCTATTACATTTATATTTTGCTTTTCATGGTCTGCTGCAATGAATGAAGAAGAGGGCCACTTGTCCTCAGCCGATTTCAACTAATTTTGCTCTTCCCACCACCTATATCGGTGAATTTGAAATTCGTAAGGAACCGTCAGGACACCCCAAACTGACAGGAAACAAAACTGTTCAAAGACTTCTAAGATGCAAAATTCTGGTATAAATTCAATTTGAGGGATTTTTTCTTGCTTCACAAATACAAAGCATTCCTACCTTCAGTATTCGGAAGCAACGAACATTATCTTGATTGGGAATCCTCATTGCGCGAGTAGGGTGTGAATTCATGATTGTATTTCATCAGCTTCCTTCCTCGCCCAGTAAGTTCTGAGTTGCGTCACGCCCCTCTGAGAGACAGTCGGTATCCAAAAAGTTGAGATGCTCAGGAAAACGGACGCCGTTTAGGAAGCAGGAGTGCGGAACACCAGTCTGACCATCTTCTGAAGTCGGCCGAGTTCTGCAACCAAGTTTTGCAACGGCTTTGCTCCGTTTGTTCGATTCACGAGAGATAAAAGATCGAAGACAAAAAAAAAATCTGTAATGGTTCTTGATAGATCTCTGAAAGGCTTCCGATGAATCTCTTCTGAATGTACTCACACCTACAGTGGTTTTGGTCGGGTTCTTCTATTATGGAGTTGGAAGAAAAGAGTTTTGGATGAATGCATTCGTAATGAGCTCCCGGTCAAGCGGTCAAGACGGTTGATTAGATCAGCCGGAAGCTTAATCTAGCTTTGTTCGAGACCTCAATACGAAAAACTTAATGACGCGTAATGAGCATTGCAAGCTGTCTGAGGTCTAATGTAGGTTACCTACCAAATTAATAAGCGAGGGTTTTTTGACAATTAAAGTCCTTCGTCGTTTCCAATCACTTTAATTCGTGGAGAGCTTACGACAACCCTCTGGTTGTCATTTTCAATCCAACAGCAAGAGGATGAAATTTCGGTTGCTGTTGTATTGATAATGACAACCAGAGGGTTGTCGAAAGCTCTCCAAGAAGTGATTGGAAACGACAAAGGACTTCAATTGTCAAAAAACCCCCACTTATTTGCAAAAAATTGAAAGTCCACAACCACAACATATTATACCTAATTAATGAAAACCCATCACGAATTTTCCCAGTACAATTATTTTCTATGACAAAGAGTAAGTATATGTGACTGAAATGAGAAGATGGTACATTGCACACCTCCATTCTATATAATTTATTTATTCATCTATTTTCAAGTAAAGGAAATATTTAAAATTTGAATTGTCTCTTTTTCATGTTCAGCTAATTTAGATTCGGTTCATATTTGGAAATTATTGAAAATAATAAACCAAAATGCACCTAAGACTGAAAGTATGGGAATACACGTTGTTCTGGAGGTTTGATTGGTATGGAGGAACCATGATCTTGCTGAAGTATACAAAATGCGAGCTTATACAGGTTGTAGAAAATTACCACAATATTATCACTCATTCATCGTCAGTAAGTACTTAGGTACATGTTGCAATCTTCACTTCAATTCATCATCAGCCTTAATCATTTCGAAGTGTAGCATACTATTTCCACAAAAATATGCATGTTCATCAACTTTATTTTAAAAATTAAAAAAGAACAATAAATAGTGTTTAAAAAATGTCAAGGGATTTTTCTCGTTTTTAGTGGAGATTAACGTCTTGATCATATCAAAATGAAGAGTATCATACATACTGCACATTTCCCAGTTAAGGTACATCTCAAGAAATTTAAAAAAATGGCTAAAAATGGCAGATAATTTGTGTTTAGGGTACCACCGACAGGTACAGTCGACGTACCCAAAACAGTAAAAATATGCGCGTTACAAGGAATTCATGACAGACAGACAGACAGACAGACAGACACGGAACCAAAATTGTTCAGGAAGGTCTAAAACGCAAAACGTGAGTGGAAATTTTGATTTTGGAGACCTTTTTTTTTCGTCCTTGAAAAGTGAAAACAAAGCTTCCGCTACCTTGGTAGACTCGTAAGAATGCCTACTCTGAATGGGTACTCCATTAGAGAATGAATATTGAGTACTATCCGGTTAGAAACACATCTTGTGCATACAGTATTGTAAGCTCGTGACGTTACGTACGACTTCCTAAAGGGGGAGTTAATCAATGAATAAAGATTTGATGAGGAATCGTAACTGAAGGTTACGGGGTTCCAGTTTAGGGGGTTAGGACGCAAGTCGGAGGGGCTTGTTCCTATCGTTACTTAGTGTGTTGATCAGTTCCTAATGATACCTAAGAGACCTAGTGGTAGCTGCCACCAGTTTGAAATAAGTGTTCCTGTATGTCAAACAAAAGAAATAAAGGGACTAGGTACTTAAGGTTACTAGGAATGATGCGTTATACTTATCTGTTGGTAGCGATGTTGAAAACGGCCGGTAGCAGGTGGCGGCGACACACTCTTGAAGTAACGATCTGTAATGCTTTGTTTTTGCCTGAAGGGCTTATGTACCTGTGTATCGATATGAAAAGAAAATAAAGAAACTGAAAGTTACGATTGTTGTTACTGTTTATGAAGTTAACTACCTATTGCGATACACCATGAAAGATATTCGTCAGAACCAGGAGCGGGTGGTAGTCAGTGAAAAGGTGAGGTTGATTAGAGAACTACTTGTAATAATGAAAAAAAGAACGGTTCCTCCCGGTCCAGTGATCCGGGAAGCCTGAAGGGCGATACAGTGTCGATATGTACAATGGTTTCTTGGATAAATGTTCTTTGGTGAATGATAATGTTGAAAGTTCCTGTAGGTACTAAAGTTACGACTAGGTACAGTTTGTTTCGACAAAGGTTGATCAGGTACTTAGAGTTACGATCACAATAGCTATGTTCCTATGAACCTTTCTATTACTGAGACACTTCGCACCACTACCTATTATTGGCCAATAGATAGGATATTGATAGTCACTCACGTGGAAGGGGTACCGAAGCGAGTCCTTCTTCGTGGAGGCGGAGATGAAATGGGGGGTCGCAGGGTTCCGGGCTGGTCCTTCGGCGTCCTCGTTCCTCTGTTCCTTGGGCTGGAGGTGTCGCGGAGTACCAGGGGAGGCAGGTCGGGGGCAAGAGAGAGCACTTAAACTTTTCCACAGTTTACAAACCTAGTGACTGACTTGTTGGAGGCAGGACTGAAAGGGGTATCGACGCGATTCGGGTCGGGGCGATACAAGGGAGAGAGCGTTCTGGACTGGGGAAGAGAGCTTCGAGGCGGCTTGTTAGGCGAGCGTCAAAGGCTCGTTAAGAAGGCGTCAAAGAATCGTTAAGACAATGGCCTTTTACTCTATGATTCAGGTTGTCCAACCAAACAGAACCAAAGTTGGTGGTCTTGGGTGAAGATGGATGTGGTCCGTTGGTCTGTGCTTCCATGTATGCTTGAAGGTTTATAGTCTATTGTTCTTTGGTGTTGAAATAATAGTGGGGGGGAGGCCAGTCCCAATTTTGGCCTTCTTTCTCTTCTTTTCTTCTCTCTTCCTTTCTCTTCCTTTCTCTCTCTCTTTCAGGACTTACTGCTGGCTAGGGCCTGCGATCATTTAAGGGGGGGGGGGGATCAGGACTTACTGATGTCTGTGGCCTGCGACAATGGGGATGGAGGGCAATCAGGGCTTACTGACGGCTGGGGCCTGAGATGGGGAATAGTGAGCAAGAGGGGGCTTGCTCACACTCCTCGCTCCTCCGGGAGCCAGTGCTCTCGAAGAGAACACTGGGTATGGGCAGCAGTTTCGACGGATAAGCACGTCGCAATGCTGCCTCATACGCTTTCCTCATGCATCCTGGCACGTTGCGGGGATTGGGCGCTCTCAATGGTCGTCCTCGCATGTTGGTAGGGGTCGCTGCAGTTCGTGGGCCTTCTTGAGTCTCTGGCAGAATGTTTTGCTTCCAGACAACGGAAGTTCATCAACTTGGGAGCAGGTTTCCGACAGATGGGGCTCTTCACTGGTACTTCTGCTGCCGACAACCAGTTAGGTCGGATTACCAGTGGAGACACTCTTCTGGTGTCAAGACATCTGGTCAGTACGATCTCTAGCTCTCTGATGGGGGTTGACATCCATGCCATGAATTCTGGTCCTGTAGACGTCATTGGGGATGCAGAATCGGGCGGTGCCTCAGTGTTGGAAGGTCCGGGTTGTGGAGATTAGGTGGTCAGATTTGCTGATGGAGATGGTGCTCTGTCTGGGGCTGGTGGAACTGGTCCTGCTGACAGTTCGGCACTTAGCTCAGGGGGGGGGGGGCTGCGACAATAATGGGGACGAGGGTCGAAGCGAAGTTGGTGGGGACGAGGATGAGGACGATGACGAAGCCGATGGTTCGACTGCATCCAGGACAGTCTTGGGAAGTCGGTTGAGGTGATGAGTCTCGGTGCGCTGGTACCAGTGGAAGTTGGCGACATCTTGATCGGTCGGTAATGGACCTTCCCTAGTTATAGGGTCCTCGAGCTGTTTTCGCGCCATCCTAAAACCAATCCCACCAACCTGATAACATCCTACCCTCGGAAAAGTGGTACACCGCATTTACTTCAACGACGAATTTACGCAGTAACGGCTCAATTTTGAAAGGGGCGGGATGTGTGGTCTCAATTCCTTCTGTACCCAATATTTTCCAGTTCGATTTCGGGTAAGGTTCTCAAATTGTTACCCAAGAGTCCATCTTAATTTGCTGACCTGAAGGGTCCATTTTAATTTGTTGACCTGAAGAGTCCATTTTAATTTGTTGACGTGAAGGGTCCATTTTAATTTGTTGACCTGAAGGGTCCATTTTAATTTGTTGACCTGAAGGGTCCACCAAATTTGCGATCTCTAATTAAGGTATGTATTTAGGTAATTAGGTATTTAGGTAATTAGGTTTTTAGGTAATTAGGTATGTATTTATGTTTTGTGCGTTGTAATTTTGTTGGTGCCACCAAATTTGTAATTTGGTGTGTTCGTATTTGTGTGGAGTGTCCTATATGTTGTGTTGTTTGTGTTGCATGCCTTATGTGTAGTGTTTTATTGCCGGTAACTGTCTTGTGTGTTTCAGGTACCCTACTTTCGTCAGTTAGTTCGTCGAGCTTTTTCCGTATGGATGTGACCGTAATTCACTGGCACTCTTGGATGAAGAGAGTATCTCGGAGTTGACTCGGAGATTTCCGTTTCCATTTCGATGTTGTTGGCTTTGTCGTTTCTTCCAGGCGATTCTTCATGTGGTGTTTTCTTGTCAATGAGGGGTTCCACTTTAGGTTGGGGCTCGTCCCAGTAATCTGTGGGAGTGACTTCCCACTTTCTCATTTCAGTATGTTCCATTGTGTCATTGACAGCTCCAATGTTGGCGGTAGAGCCCAGTTCCGTTCCTGTTCTCTGATTGTAGGGTGGAACGTCTCGTTCCTCCATATTGGGAAGTCCAAATCGTGGGGTCGACACGTCCCGTTCCTCCGTTCCGGGGGGTCGGAACGTCCCGTTCCTCCGTTCCGGTATATCCGTATGGGAGGGTCGACATCCGGGTGGAACGTCCCGTTCCTCCGTCTCGGTATGTCCGTATGGAGGGGTCGACACTCCGGGTGGAACGTCCTGTTCCTCCGTCTCTGGATGTCCGAATGGGAGGATCGACACTCCCGGTGGAACGTCCTGTTCCTCCGTCTCGGGATGTCCGTATGGGGGGGTCGACACTCCGGGTGGAACGTCCTGTTCCTCCGTCTCTGGATGTCCGAATGGGGGGATCGACACTCCCGGTGGAACGTCATCATCATGGCACATGTCCCAGTACCTTGGTTCTTCGAGGGTTAGGCTTGTTCCAGTCCCGATCCGATGTCTTGGTAAGTATTCTTCAAAAGTTATTCGAGGGGGGTCGAATGGGTCCACCTCGTTCCGAGGTGCGGAAGCTACCGCCACCACCCGAGAGGTGCTGGGGAGGGCTGTGTCCGTACCATCATCAAAACTCAGGCACCGCAACACAGTATCCTCCCTCCTCCCGGGCTGCAACAGAACTCCCACACTACTCAGACCCTGATACATCTTCTCGGATTCCTCGACACTAGGCGTAGTATCACACTTTAGTTTCATAAACGGTCCTGTGGTCAATGTCAGTGGTACTCGTTTCAGGACGTCCAGTCCCAGTAGATCGAGGTGTGCACACCTTCTGGCAAACACCAAGAAGGTATGTTGGAACCGGAACTTCCCAATACGCATCTCGAGTTGTTGTTCTCCTGCAAATGGTAGTAACGCTCCGTCCGCCCCCCACGCGACAGTCGTGGTAGGTAACACCGGTATCCCTGCCACCGGACGAGCCAACACTGAAAGTGCCGCACCAGTATCGATCAACATGGATCGCGTCTCTGGTCCTAGTCCCACTTCGATTCTGAGGGTCCGTACCATTGGTTGTTCGATAGCGGTAATGTATAGATCCGCCGGTTTCAAGGTCTTATACAGGTTAACTTCGTTCCGGTGTTCTAGTTCTGCCGGAGGTTGAGATATCGGTAGTAGTTTCTTCTTCTGAGGACAGCCGTCCTCGAGGTGCTCACGACACCCGCAGAAATTGCAAAAAATAGTACGCTGCGGACTCTTTGGACAGTCTACCGGGAAGTGGTCCATTCCCGCGCAAAACATGCATGGGTATCGGGGAACCGGTTTGTCATAGTTCCGAACGTTCCGCTCGTCACTGTTCCAGCGGTTCCTGCGGT
Source organism: Apolygus lucorum (assembly GCA_009739505.2). Lineage (NCBI taxonomy): Eukaryota > Metazoa > Arthropoda > Insecta > Hemiptera > Miridae > Apolygus > Apolygus lucorum. The sequence continues at coordinate 2,839,142 of CM019183.2, forward strand.
CGTCCCCGCTTCGCTGTTCCCTTTTCGGTACCGTTTGGTCCCTTTGGGGGCATCGCGCGGCAAAATGGTTCGCCCCTCCACAATTGTAGCACCTCATGTCCGACACTGCTGCCAGGTCCCATCGTTCCTCAAGGTCCTCTTTTTCTGTCAATGTCTCTTCCAGTTCTTCGGCCCGATTCAGGGCGGCGCGTAGAGTCGTGGGTCGATTGGTTACTAGGAACGCACTCATTCTCTTCCCAACACCCCTAACAAAAGCACTAAGGGTTTTCCGTTCGACCCACTCGTTCCTACTCAAGCGGTCCAGGTGCGTTCCCTCCTCCAACACGGCGCATCGGGCTAGGCTTCTAATGCGGTCCGCGAACTGTCTGAGGGTCTCCGACGTGTTCCTTTTTACGGTCCATAAAAGCGCCGCGGCGTGTTGAGGGTTTTCTCGGCGGAACCAGGTTAGCATCTCGTCCCGGGTCGACTCGTACGCGTTGTCACAGTCGATGGTGTCATCCCTATCAATTAGGAATTGTTTCGCCGTTCCTCTGGTTTTCGTTCTCAGTAGTCTTAGTTTCTGTTTTTGGGACAACCCGTTCGTCACCGCGTCGAAATTGGCGAAGAACGACCCGACGCTAAGTGACCCCGGAACATCTGGGTCCCACGGTTCCAGTTCCAGTAACAGGGAACGTGGAATTCCGTTCTTGTCCTCGTCACAGGTTGTTGCATGGTACTTTTTTAGGAGGATGTTCATCTCCCTCATGGTTTCGGTGAGAGTATCCACCGCATCTTTTGTCTGGAAGGGTTGCGACCCTTCTCCGAGATCGTCCGCATCCGATACCGACATGTTTAGGATCGCACTATAGAAAGCAATAGATAATCACTGCACAGCCGATACGGTAAGCTTCGAAAAGGTCAAGGTCGGTCGTAAGTGTGTGTTACGCACCTGTGTGACGACACAGGGAGTATTTGTGTGAAAATATGAGGTGTTTTGTAACGGGGTAGGTATAGTTTAAGAGCCGATGTCGTATTCCCTTGTACCACTTTTCCTTGGTGTTCTAAGATAGGATGTTATGCTACCTACCTACCACCACTCAAAGTTCTGACTATATCGTTACGAATTTATTGAAAAGATTTTAAAGGAAGGTACGGCTCGTCCCGAACACAAATGGAACTAGTGGATCCGTGCGGGGCGCACCACACACAGTTCGGGCAAGACACCTGTTTCGCAAACCTAAGTTGTTGGAACAGGAGCGGTACCGCGAACTGCGATTCGCAAGATCCCACCGTTTGCCACCAATTTGTAAGCTCGTGACGTTACGTACGACTTCCTAAAGGGGGAGTTAATCAATGAATAAAGATTTGATGAGGAATCGTAACTGAAGGTTACGGGGTTCCAGTTTAGGGGGTTAGGACGCAAGTCGGAGGGGCTTGTTCCTATCGTTACTTAGTGTGTTGATCAGTTCCTAATGATACCTAAGAGACCTAGTGGTAGCTGCCACCAGTTTGAAATAAGTGTTCCTGTATGTCAAACAAAAGAAATAAAGGGACTAGGTACTTAAGGTTACTAGGAATGATGCGTTATACTTATCTGTTGGTAGCGATGTTGAAAACGGCCGGTAGCAGGTGGCGGCGACACACTCTTGAAGTAACGATCTGTAATGCTTTGTTTTTGCCTGAAGGGCTTATGTACCTGTGTATCGATATGAAAAGAAAATAAAGAAACTGAAAGTTACGATTGTTGTTACTGTTTTATGAAGTTAACTACCTATTGCGATACACCATGAAAGATATTCGTCAGAACCAGGAGCGGGTGGTAGTCAGTGAAAAGGTGAGGTTGATTAGAGAACTACTTGTAATAATGAAAAAAAGAACGGTTCCTCCCGGTCCAGTGATCCGGGAAGCCTGAAGGGCGATACAGTGTCGATATGTACAATGGTTTCTTGGATAAATGTTCTTTGGTGAATGATAATGTTGAAAGTTCCTGTAGGTACTAAAAGTTACGACTAGGTACAGTTTGTTTCGACAAAGTTGATCAGGTACTTAGAGTTACGATCACAATAGCTATGTTCCTATGAACCTTTCTATTACTGAGACACTTCGCACCACTACCTATTATTGGCCAATAGATAGGATATTGATAGTCACTCACGTGGAAGGGGTACCGAAGCGAGTCCTTCTTCGTGGAGGCGGAGATGAAATGGGGGGTCGCAGGGTTCCGGGCTGGTCCTTCGGCGTCCTCGTTCCTCTGTTCCTTGGGCTGGAGGTGTCGCGGAGTACCAGGGGAGGCAGGTCGGGGGCAAGAGAGAGCACTTAAACTTTTCCACAGTTTACAAACCTAGTGCCAACTGACTTGTTGGAGGCAGGACTGAAAGGGGTATCGACGCGATTCGGGTCGGGGCGATACAAGGGAGAGAGCGTTCTGGACTGGGGAAGAGAGCTTCGAGGCGGCTTGTTAGGCGAGCGTCAAAGGGGTTAATTAGCTGGAATCGTTAAGACAATGGCCTTTTACTCTTTGATTCAGGCTGTCCAACCAAACAGAACCAAAGTTGGTGGTCTTGGGTGAAGATGGATGTGGTCCGTTGGTCTGTGCTTCCATGTATGCTTGAAGGTTTATAGTCTATTGTTCTTCGGTGTTGAAATAATAGTGGGGGGAGGCCAGTCCCAATTTTGGCCTTCTTTCTCTTCTTTTCTTCTCTCTTCCTTCTCTTCCTTTCTCTCTCTCTTTCAGGACTTACTGCTGGCTAGGGACCTGCGATCATTTAAGGGGGGGGGGGGGATCAGGACTTACTGATGTCTGTGGCCTGCGACAATGGGGATGGAGGGCAATCAGGGCTTACTGACGGCTGGGGCCTGAGATGGGGAATAGTGAGCAAGAGGGGGCTTGCTCA